>ML423844.1:13713-46219 GCA_005239525.1 Nicotiana knightiana
TTGTACTGCTTTAACTACATATATAGCATGTTATAGTATATGTTAGTGTATTCATTATTTGTATTATAAAAGTGTTAACGGATTACATTTATAAAATTTAGATAGTAAATATAAAAGTTATTTTTAATTTTGACCAATGTTGACCTAATAACCGACCAACTTTGGTCGGTTATTTTCCAGAAATTAAAATATACCGACCAAAGTTGGTCGGTAAATGCTTCTCCTGTATTAACCGACCAACTTTGATCGGTAATTTTAAATAATTTTTTTTTATATTTTATAAAATATTTTAAATAATAATATAACTATTAAAATTATAAAAATTGGGTCCACGTTACTGACCAAAGTTGATCGGTAATGTGAAAGTTTCTTTGACTAAGCAAGTCTGACCAGTTCGGTCAACTTGTTGACCAACTTACCGCCAACTTTGGTCGGTATTTTATTTAAAATAAATATAAAATATTTTTGCTTTTTTCCGATCAACTTTGGTCGCTTTTTTTGATAGACCAATTTTGGTCGGTAATTACCGGATTTTTAGTAGTGAGTGAATCAATGAAGGAGAAGTTGTGAGCTTGTACTGCTTGAAATGAGCCACATGCAGTAGGATGATGTATCAGAATAGTGTGTTGACATTAACTTTTAGCACTGATAGTTATTATAGGTGGAGTAGATAGTGAGAAAATGATGGAGCCCTCCATTGGCTTGTGAGAGTACTTGGCTTTGGTGTGGTTTAAGAGATCTGCTTACATGTATATATAGTTGAGGAGGTGTACTTCTTTTGATTATTTCCTTTTATAATTTGCGCTTTTAGTTTCTAAAATTTTGATAAGTTCTGATAGTTATCAGAATAGAGTAATGGCTTTATTTATTCTTTTTTGTAGGTGGAGTAGATCAAAAAATGAAAGAAGATAATGGCAATGAAGAACTAGATCTTATTTGAGATGAATTTTGAATTGCTATGTTCTATAGGAATCTTTTGTTATCAACATGTTTGAAACTCTCTTGAGATGTATTAAACTTATGCATTTGGGGTAGAACATTTGTTTTATGAATATTATTTGCTTGATGGGTAATTTATATATTTAATAGTTTCATTGTATGATTTATTTAAATTTTAGTGTTATTATAATTTATTATATATATAAATAATTATTTATAACATGGGCTATATTTTTGTTTTAATCGAACTGTTACAATAGCCTACCAGAACCGTTGTAATAGGACACAAATGACATTCCATTGTACAATACAAACTGTTGCAATATGTCCTATAAATCATTCCAAAATGATCTATAAACCGTTTCAAAATGATCTATAAATTGTTCCAAGACAAATAAAACCGTTACGATAGCTTAAAGAAACCGTTGTTATATCCATACATAACCGTAACAACAGCTTACATAAGTGTTGCATTAAATGATATGGTAACAGTTAAGAACCGTTGCATACACAATATAGTAACGGTTTTAAACCGTTCCAATTGGAAAAAATAATCGTTCCAACAGAGAAAGAGAAAATCGCTTTGATAGACATATCTATAACCACAGTGACGCAAACTGTTGCAAGAACCGTTCCTATAGACCTATTGGCACGGAGAATGATGGAACAGGCTGTAAATCGTTCCAATATCTCTATGGCAATAGTTTAACAGTCTGTGAAAACGGTTTTTCATGTGTTGCCGTCGGCCAATTTTTCAGTAGTGTACGATGGGCAGAAGACAATGAAAAAGGAAAAAAATACAACTGCACAACTATACAGGTTGACAATGGCATATGTTGTTTACCACATATGAAAGAAACGAAACATAAGAGTATTCCAAGGACAACAAAAGACACCAAGAATATTTAGTTAGGCAGATTGTGCAAGACGTTGTTAGCAGGGGATCAAGGAGTGATAAAATTGTAGAGATCAATCTTTATCCTAAGTATTTACTATAGATGTTGGGTAGTTAAAGTTGTTTGAGGCTGAGGCTATCCAGGCTCAGTTTTTCTTTTTTTTTACATTGTACATATTGATACTGATAAATAAAATTATTTAATTACCAATAAAAAATAACAAATATTAGTATACGTATCACCTTGGAGTGATGGACATCCCTAACCTTAAAATCAAACATTTTTTTTTAAATAACTTCCACTATTTTAGTTATGTGAACCTATTATTTGATTGATTACGGGTTTAAGAAATTTGTGATCTTAAATACGTCATAATTTTTGTGTGGCTATAATACTTATGGAACTTGTGGTCATAAATATGCAACAAACGTGTGTGACGATAAAAGTTTTTCATTAAAAACAAAATAGAAAAGTTAAATTAAGTATTTACTGGTTATACATGATTATACATATATATATATATATATATATATATATATATATATATATATATATATATATATATATATATATATATATATATATATATATATATATATATATATATATGTTCACTGACTATTTTTGGTTTAAGTAGTTCGATGAGTATCTATTTAAGTTTGCCAGAGGCTTAGCTAGCATACGTCTTTCGGATTCGCTCGAATCCAATAATTTTGATCTACACTAAGTATTTTTCTTAATAAATCTATTGAATACGTATAAATTCTTAAATTAGAAATTAATAACTTAAACAACTAATCCGAAACTCATAAGATTTGAATTCTGGCTCCGCCTGATAGTAGTCGTTAGTTTAATTCATTTTGGCTGAGCCTCTGTTGGAGTCTTTTCGTACCCTGGGTGTGACAGATGTTCATTCAAATTTTAACCATGCATTTTGTTTATGCTCATCATGTCCCAAATGTTGATGAATAGTAGGATAGCATAACCCTCATTCAGTATAACAGTCAAAGAAAGTGATAATTAAACTTCTAATTGAGTGCTGCTTTAATCTCTAATTATCACATAATTTGACTTCTACCCTTCATCTATATATATATTTGCTTACCATGTTTTGCTCAATGTAACAATTAGAATTATTGCAGTTTTTGCACTTGTTTCACATTCCCAATAAATGTTCGTCTATTGCACTTGATAAAGTTTGAATAAACCAATAAATAAATTAAGAAAATCAATAGAAAAACTTTTTTTCATAGCATACATAAACTCATGATTTGGTGACTTTGCCACCATGCAGCAATTGGGACCTTTTGCTGAAGAGAGGATAACTTATAATATTCTCCTCTTTAGCAAATTAAAATATATAGTTCTAGATTCAGATATTGTTCCAACAACCGGCGGGGAGCACCTCAATATACAATCACGTGTAGTAATTGGAAGTCCTATTGCACCTAAGGCCAACTCCGTAGCAGTAATATTCATCTTTCTAAGTTATTCAGCAATTCCTTTTGGTGATTACCTTGTTCTAGCCGATCTCCGTATTGATATTTCGGTTACCAACTACCTACCATCAACACAAGTATTAAATAACTCTATCCTCCAAACATTAGATAATTCCTACTTGATTTTCTATAATTAGACCAGAATGTCGCAATTTCTTAATCAATAGTGGTTCGCGAGTCAGGTCTTCTAAATTCATGACCTCTTATGGAATACATGGGAAAAAAAACGGAAAAAAAACATATCATCTGAAACTAGCTATCCAATATCTTGTGTATGTAAATTAATTAAATTCCATTCTGCACGCCAAAAATTTGAAGTAAATGAATGTAATAGTAGTTACTTTTCTCAAGAGACCTTGTCCCGTTAACCAACGAACCACACAATTTCCTTGACTAGAGAGGGACGGAATAGTATATTACAAGGTTAGTTGGGCAAAACCCTAACTAGAATCAAAGTTTTAATAATTCTAATTGACAAAACTTTCCTCAACTGATTGCTTCACTCTACCAAAGAACCGAAATCCAAAAGATATCTTTGCTGATACCTTTGGGTAGACTCTACAGGATCAACAACCCTAGCTGCATGTAGTACGATAGAATTCCTCGGTTCATCTCTCTCGACAAGTTCAGGTTCAAGGGAGAGTGATCAAGGGGACTCTGACTTTCGATCTCCTCTTTATGGCGGGAGGTTTCTTTCGTATCAAGAATGTATTGGGAAGGCCAGGAAAGATGGATTGGATCGAGAGATGATGCTCATGCCTCTTGTTTATCGATAGGAATCCCATCATGTTAGTCTATAGCGAAGGAGACAAGGGCAAGACACCGAACATATATATTCTACCCTCAGCCTCCGCCCGTCATTAAGAATCTATATTCGCTTTTATCTTGATCTTTTATTTTGATACCTAGCCGTTCAATCTTCCAAACTTTAGAATCAGTAGATATCATGCTCTCTCAGCAAGTACTCAGTATACATTTTTGGAAACTTTCTTTGTGTTAAAGTTAGAAGTTCATGCACACCATAATCTTTTCAAACAAGAACATGGACTGATAAAAGAAATTAATTAGGGATAAGGAAAGAAAATAATTACTCAGAAATTAAGTTTGCTTACTGTACAAACATAGAATATGCTATAACAGTAAAGAAAAGTTTCATTAAGAGTGATCAGAAAAGAGGTGGCTGAACTGAAAAACATTCAAACCCTTTACATGCAATAAAAGAACATGCAAATTAAACACACACAAACTGCACTCCCACAGATAGCTGAGATAATATACAACATTCATCTTATGTAAGGTCAATCATTATTTTAAACTATTCATAATCACGTTAAACTTAGTTTTTAAGTTGCTTGTAGAGATGGCAATTAGGGATAATTCCACAAATTCTGGTACGCAGTATATTCAGCAGCAGCAGCAATGTCATCATCAGGTAGATTAAACCGCGGCGGACTAAGTAACATCCCTTCAGCCATATTTACAAGAACATTAGGCATATCAAATATCAAATCCTCATCAATAAACTCATAATTATTCCCAATACCCAAATTCTCCGAAATTGATTTACTCTTTTGATCATGTACTTCTCTACGTGCTAATAACGCATCTCCAGCTGCCCCAACAGCTGCAGCCGCACTGGCTGCAGCTGCCTGAATATCACCAGGCGAGCTCGTGGCAGGAACTGGTAAAGAGGCAGCTGAATTCGGGAAATTAAGGCCAGTATCCGGACCTTTAAGCGCGATTGCTGCTACGTCATAAGCAACTGCTGCCATTTCTGCAGTGGGAAACGTGCCGAGCCAGATTCTGTTAGGTGATCGGGGCTCGCGAATTTCTGACACCCATTTTCCGCTACTCTTTCTTCGCCTTATTCCTCGGTAAACAGGATGACGTCCCGAATAATTATTGGGGGCAGTAGCACTGCCCCCGATATTAGTACTGATTCCACCATAAGTCGCCATTTAATATTAGAGTATTGTTTTCTCTTTCGAAAATAACTCGAAGGTTCGGGGAAAGAGATGGGATTGAATTGGATTAAGGTAGCCATTTAAGAAACGGAAGATTTTGAGGATTACAGATTGAGGAGGCTGAATATGGAGGTGCAAACCAGTTGTTGATGAACTTGCGAGAGTAGTGTGTGAAGGATGTTGGGTGTAAGCCAGAAATGTGTTGGAGATGTGGGTTGGATACCGTTTTTGCTAAGTGTTAGTAGAAAACAGTGACCTTATATACATAAGGATGAGGTTTAACAGTTATTTTTCTTGAATTATTGTACTCATGAAGTGATAAAAGTGGGAACTTTCGAGAATGTCAAAGAAATGTTGACAAGACATTTGTTTCTCCTTGATGCCAAATTCTTTGGATTTGGGTTCAAGATTTAAATTTTATGGATTCGATAGTTAGTTGTACTAGTAGTATTCTTGTATTTTCTTCTATATCTTTCTTCTTCTTCGGTTTTCTTATTATCTTGTTGTAGTCACGGCTTCTTTTTCGATGGCTTCTTTCCTGCAGTACTTTTTTGAGCCAAAGATCTATCAGAAACATCCTCTCTATCTTCACAAGGTAGGGGTAAGGTCTGTGTACATATTACCTCCTCATACTCCACTTGTGGGCTGAGGCGAATCCAAGATTTGAAGGTCGAGGATGCACTTTTGGATTCAACCAAAATCTGCTTTCTATTTTTTAGATATATATAAATGTATACATGATATATTTGCTAAACTTTACACGTGCCGATTACCCCTCTCGGTATAGCATAAGTTTGCCGCTGCTTGTGGGATTATACTAGATTTGTCTTAATCATACAATGTTATCGACATGTTGTATCTTGGAGGAAACATGTTAAGAATATTATTATTGGATCATTATAAATATACTATGGTGGGCTTAGATCTGCTTGAAGATAAAATTTTCATGGGGCGACCAGTTTTCACTCTACTATTTAAGCAATATTCAATTTTTTTTTCAAAAAAATTGAACTTGTAGCATGTGTTAGCAAACTTCAAATAAAACATGCATGCTCCTTAAACATCAAACAAAACTTCAAATATTGAACTTGTAGATTTTTGGGGTTGAGGCGTGTTGATTTCAATTTTTTTGGATTCCTTCCCGTGATCAGTATTAGAAGTTTCACCTTGAAGGAACTTCTTTTTCCTATTCTTCTTGTGTCTAACATGTATAAACCCTTCTTTTTTGTGATTTTCTGTATGAATTATAGTCCCTCTGCTCTCCTTATGCACGGTTTTTACAGCATTGTGTACTCCAGTTTTTGCACCTTTTTATTTCAGTATTTTCAATTTCTTTTTTTCCTCTGTCTTGCTCTTTCTTCCTTGCCTCCACCTTGCATCTCTCAAAGCCATGGCCTTGAAGCTTACAAGTTCTACAAAAAGCAGGGACACCCTCATATTCAAGCATTTGTTCTCTGCCTTTCAAACCAGTAGAGTCACCTTCAATGCCCACAAATATCGATTTTGGAAGTGGCTTCATCAAGTCCACTTCTACTCTAACTTTGGCCATGTGAGGTCTTGTTCTAGCCATGGCCGCAATGTCTTCCTTTAAAGGAGTACCGTTTTGTTCCAGAATTTGTTTCAAGTAGTCCCATTTGAACATATGATATGGTAGGTCTGGAAGCAAGACCCAAATTGGAGCCAAAGAGGTTTCTTCATTTGGGGCAAAATCAGGGGACCATTTAAACATTCTCATAATTGATCCAAAAATCCCCAAAAAAAGTTGGAAATAGGTAGTATTATAGTCTGATTATTATTAAATTCAATGACCACATGTCTGTAATCATAAGCCCCAATTCTTACCTTGCCCTTAAGGGGAATTTGCTCAATAAACTTTGCTCTAATTGTTTCAATTTTTGGTCTGCCGGTTGTGAATTTGCCGACTAGAATCCATTTGCACTTCTCCGCCATGACTCCATAGTAGTCGGAAGCTTTGAAAATCACTGTTGGTTTTCCGTTGTGTGTTGTTTGTCTTGCCATCACTATTTGGTATTGGTAGAGTTGCATGTGCTTGTCGAGCCGGTGAGGGTAGAGGTGTAAGAGATCTTGGGGTTGGGAAGGGAGGTCGTCGGAGCCCTTATTTCTGAGGGGGGGTCTTTTGGTTGGGTGATACGCGTCGGTTCGCCGGCTGGCTTTGTGTCCATAGGGGAGGCGTGTGTATTCACGTTGGCTGTTTGTTACCGTTAGGTCGGCAACTTTTAGAGAGAGAAATTTCTTTCTGCCCAGGATAAGGAACAGAACAAAAACAAACACACGGCTGAACCTCAGGAAATCAATACACATGGAAAAAGGGACAAGAACAACAAGATCAACAGCAGGGACAAAAGGAAGAAGTCTAAGAAGTTGAATACCCAATCTCTGAAAGTGAAAAACAGACTTTGGACCAAGAAAAGGCCCAAACAAATTGAAAAGAAAATATTAGAAGTTGTGCAAAAGGAGGGAAAACTATAGAACAAAGCTACAGACAATGTCCTATGCAAGGATCAAGAAAACAAGAACCAGCAGAGTGGAAAAATGATAGAACATGAAAGCAGCAGTGCAAGCTCAAACAACCAAATCATGTTCCCAATCACAGCAGATACGACTTGCATCCAAAACAAAGGTGGAGAAATTATGATTGACCTGGGAACACTTGAACACATCCCAGGGGAATTGAACAACAAACATGGGCCAAAATTAGACAACAACTTTATCTATGAATCAGGAGAAGACATACACAATAACCAGTCTCACAAACCCACCACAGATGATGAATCTGATAACAACTCCAGGGAAGGAAGTGTAGATGATGATGAACAGGTCGCGAATAACCTAGTAGAAGCCTTTGCTCCTGCTCCAAAACAGATCGATGATCCAGGAACAAAAGAGACAGAGGAGGTGATCCAAAAACAGGATTTATCTCCAAGAGGAAATAAGAGAAGATAAAATAAAGGTAAGGGAGGCAACAATAAAAACTCAAGTACCTTTCAAACTCAAGGCAACGTTCAAACCCCCAACCTTTCCTAAATGATCAACATCATCAACTGGAACATCAGGGGTATGGTATCAAAGGGTGCAAGTGAACAATTAGCTAAACTAATCAGAATACATAAGGCTCATTTCATCATTCTCTAGGAAGCATTTCTTACTTCCGATAAGTTAGAAGACTACAAGAGGTATTTTGGATTTGATCAAGCTGTTTCCAACAAGTGCAGCAAGTTATGGTGCTTCTGGAACAATGAAATGAATTGTGAAGTTATTGACAATAGCAGGCAACAAATTACCTTCAGAATAAAGGGTGATGACCATACTTTCTAGATCATTGCTGTGTATGCAAGGAACAATGTTGTGAAAAGAAGGAGGGTATGGACCAAACTGAGAAACATGAGCAACAGAGTCAATGGACCATGGACCATCCTGGGGGACTTTAACACTATTATGTCTCCAGACGAGAAGAAAGGTGGTACCCCACACACCCTTAGTAAGAGTACAGACTTCATTAATTGTATGGATGACTGTGGTATGACTGATCTAGGATTCACAGGGAACCCTTTCACTTGGTGTAATGGAATCATGGGGAGGAAAATAATCAGCACCAGATTAGACAGAGTATTTATAAATGAGGAGTGGGAAGACAGCTTCCAATCCAACAGAGTTGACCACCACTCCAAGTCAGGATCGGATCATAGTCTTATCACATTCAAATTTGGCAATGAGAATCTGGAGGCTATCAAATATTTCAGATTTCTTAACTTCTGGACTAAGAAGAATGACTACAACTCCTTAATTGAAAGCATCTGGATCATGGAGGTCCAGGGCAACGACCAATGGATCCTCCAACAGAAATTGAAAGCAGTCGCCAGGGGTCTTAGCAAATGGTCTAGGGAATCTATTGGAGATGTTTTCACTTCCCTCAAACAATTAGAAAGGGACTTGTGTAGGCTGGAACAGGAATACGAAAACAACAACAATGCGACGAACAGGGAAAACTTAAACAGGGCACAGACAGAATACATCAAATGGCTTAAGATGGAGGAATCCATGCTCAAGCAGAAGGCTTAAATCAAATGGCTGAAGAAGGTGACTCTAACTCCAAATATATTCACAGCGTGATCAAGGAGAAAAGGAGGAGAGCACACATTCACAGAATAAAAGATAATCAAGGAACATGGATAGAAGGAAATGAAGCTATTGCAAATGTGGCTATCAATCATTTTAGCAATCTGTTCACACACACCCATAATGACAACAACCTGTCCATTCTAGATCACATCAACCCCATGGTTACATAGGAAGACAACCAGATTATGGAGCAAATCTCAGATGAAGAAGAGATGCAGCATGCAGTCTTCTCCATAGACCCCAACAGCTCTGCAGGCCCGGATGGCTTCCACGGCCACTTCTATCAAGCCTCATGGGACACTATAAAAAGGGAGGTTTGCAAATTTGTTCAGAATTTCTTTAATGTCTATAATATCTCGAGATTTTATATTCATACTAACCTGGTTGTCATCCCCAAAGTGGCTTCCCCCTCTTCTTTGTCGCAACTCATACCCATCAGTCTATGTAATGTGTCAAACAAAATTATTTCCAAAATTATATGTGCAAGGATAGCTAATTTTCTACTTAAATTAATCTTTGATAATCAATCTGGCTTTGTTAAAGGTAGACTAATCACTGAAAACATCCTTCTAGCGCAGGAACTTGTTCATGGCATAAAGAAGACCAACTAAGGTGGAAATACTGTCATCAAACTTGACATGTCCAAAGCCTACGACAAATTATCTTGGAGCTTCCTTGCAGCTGCGCTAAGGAAAATGAACTTTTCGGAGATAAGCATAGACATCACTCATAGACTGATCTCGGAGAATTGGTATTCCATATTATTAAATGGAACAAGACATGGCTTTTTCAAATCATCAAGAGGACTGAAACAGGGAGACCCTATTTTCCCCTCTTTATTTATTATAGAAGCTGAGGCTTTATCAAGGGCTCTTAATAGAGTCAATGAGAATAACCAATTCATTGGCTTCTCTATGAATCCAAAAGGACCCAAAATAAATCACCTAAGCTATGCTGATGATCTAATCCTTTTCTCTTCTGATGACAGGAAATCTTTGAAAATGCTTATGGAAGCCCTAAAGGATTACCAAGAAGCATCTGGGCAAGATATCAACAAAGACAAAAGTTTCTTCCTAAACTACAATTAGGGAGTCGGCAGAAACAATAAAAGAACCATCAGGAGGATCCGAAAATAGACAGGATTTAAGCACGTCGCCAATTCCCATTTACATATCTTGGATGTCCAATCTACATCGGCAGGAAAAAGATATGTTACTTCGCAGATCTGGCCTCAAAAATCCAAAAAAAGGCAGGCAGCTGGCAAGGGAAACTCCTATCTTTTGGCGGGAAAGCTACATATTCAAGCACATCCTCCAGTCACAAACCTTATATTTGCTAGCGGCCATGGTCCCTCCAAAGTCTATCATCAGGCAAATTGAAATGTACCTGGCTAACTTCTTTTGGGGTGAAAAAGAAGGCAAAAAGAGCTACCACTGGTGCTCCTGGGACAACATGAGCTTCCCTACCAATGAAGGTGGAGTTAGGTTCAAAACTCTTCACGACATTTGTAACACATTTGCAGCAAAAAGATGGTGGAGATTCAGGGTGGAAAATAACATGTGGACGAACTTTCTCAGAGCTAAATACTGCCAAAGATCTAACCCAATCTCTAAGAAGCTGGATCCAAAAGACTCTAATTCATGGATGAGCCTAATGGAATCTAGAGATAATGTGGAAGAAAATATTCTATGGAAGATCAACAAGAGTAATAACTTGTTTGGTGGGATAGGTGGTTTCCCTCTGGGAACATCTACAATATAACCAATCCTACCTTCAAACCAGGGAACACCAACATCAAAGATTTCTTCATTGATCATAGATGGAACATGGAACTGCTTCAACAAACAGTTCCTCGGAGTATTGTAGAAGAAATCGAGAAAATCAAGATTGGACAAGACCAAATCCAAGACCAAGCTATATGGACCCCCAATCCCCAAGAAGTCTTTTCTTGCTCTTCTGCCTTCCATTTTCTAAGGAAAAGAAAAGACTTATCTCCTCAGTTAGAAAAAAATTGGGATAAACACTTACCTTTCAAAATCTCCCTTGCTACATGGAGAATTATAAAAGGCAGAATCCCACTAGATAGCATTGTACAAAGATTTGATGCTAACATTTATTTTAGATGTTGTTGTTGCAGGGTCCCAGAAGAGGAAACTATCAACCATGTCTTCGCAAATAGCCACACGGCAAGGAAGGTGTGGAATTTCATATCCACCCCTCTGGGCTTTCAAACCACAAGGGGGATCTTTTTATACAAGATAAATCAATGGTGGTCCAGATCCCCGAAGACTAATGTCCATAAATTCCTACTCCAAATCACTCCAACCATAATTTGCTGGGAGATATGGAAGGCCAGGTGTGGTAAGAAATATGGTAAGAAAACCATCTCCATTTTCAGAATTTGCCAACAGGTTCTTTTTCAGGTTAAAATGTCCATGGGGCAAAAATATAGCTATATGGACTGGAAGTGGACATGAGAAAATATATGCAATGTGATAGAAGATTACAAGCCAAGACTGAAAAGTACCATGGTCATATGGGATCCTTCTGATAATAATCAATGAAAAATTAACACAGATGGAAGCTTTATGGTAAATACAGGAAAAGCGGGAATTGGTGGTGTTGTTAGGAAAAGAAATGGACAAATGGTGATAGCCTTCGCAACACCTGTACATTTCTTGACTAACAACTACTCTTAAGTTCAAGCTGCCTTATTTGCTATCCTCTGGTGTTGTGATCATAACTGTCCAGACCTGATTCTGGATATTGATTCTCTCCTGGTTGTCAATATGATTCTTGGTACACACAAAACTCCATGGAGACTAAAAGAAAAAATATTTACTATCCAAGAAAAAGTGCTCCAACATGACATTAAGGTCAAACACTGTTACAAGGAAGGAAACAAAGTGGCGGACGCGCTGTCCAAACATGCCACCATCCTCACACAACATGCCATCTTTCTCAACGAATCAGACCTCCCACTTGAAGCTAAAACTGCTATGAACATGGATAGAAGGCAGATCCTAAATTTCAAAATCAGACCAAAGAAGCAGTCGGGATGGATCTTTGAGCCTCCTTAATTCCTAATGAAAAAGAGCTACTGTTGTGCCCTGATATGATCCTATAAAAGTAGCTTTTTCATGTCTTAATAGGCCTAGCCATATAATCTCATTAGTATATGTTCTTATGGGAGGTTTTTGGTCTATGTTCCCCTCCATGTACTATTTTATTAATGAATAAACAGAGTAGGGGTCTATGCCAAACCCCCTACCACCACAGGAGTTGAAAACCTGGTTGACTGGCTTTAATTAAAAAAATATATATATATTGAACTTGTAGCCACTGAATTAAAGCACCATTGTAACATTATCACAAGGTATATTACTCCATATAACTCGGATTAGATGCAATTAAAGGGGTTCTCAGTATCCCAAAAATGTAACATTTATCAAAAACATTGCTCAACAAGTTGCTAGATTCCTCTAAACTATACCTAAAACATATATACTGCCTAGAAACAAATTAAATTAGAGTTTGTAATTATTCATCATTGTTGCAAACTTAAAGAAGCAAGTCTTGAATTTTGAATAATAAAAATGAGCTTTTAAATCAAGTGGATATTATTGGAAAAGCTTGAAATCATTGCAGGGATAAATAATGGCTACATATTCGAAAATATATGTCTAAAACTTTAGGTAATAGTAGTTCAAGCTTCAGAAATACATTGCACTTAAATTTTAAAATGTCTGAAGTCTGGGGACTGATGCCAACCTAAATTTCACACAAATGTATGATGTGCAAACTTCAGACACTGGTTTTGGCAAGCCAAACATAAGACATGGACTTGCGAGTCTGAAATTAATTCGGAAACAGTTAAACTTACAAAAATTTATGAACTTCGGCTATGGATTAAACAACAGTCCTCAAATCGGCTCTCTGTGCACGTTAGAGAGCAAGATATTTGCACATCAATGTGAAATTTTTATTTTTATAATTATTAATATTTTCTTCGAACTAAGTTCCATATGAATATATAAGCATGGAACCACGAACACAAGATAGAACTAGAAAAGGGAAGAAGAAGATTGAAGTTAGACATAAACCCAATTGATTGGAACTTTTTATTGGAGTAAGAAAAATCTTGAATACTAGTTGCCTATTATGTTCTATGACATTTTCAAGTATGTTATAAGTGCAGAATTCACTCTGGGCGTCAGGAGAATTATGTTTTAGTTTAATATTAGATGAAGAAAGGCCCGCATACGGGCTCAGTATTATAATTTTATTAAAATTATTATTTGTTAGTATTTAGTTAATTTTTTGATAAATAAATAATTATTTTTATATCCAATTAGTCATGGATAGAGAATGATACCGGGGATCACAATTTACAATTAATTTGTTTCAATAATTTATATAAAAACTATAAATTATAACTTATTAAGTTGCTCCAATTAACATAAAAAAAGATTTCGTGCTATAATACTCATTTTAACCTTCAGTTGATGTCAAACACAAACATCAAATTGAAAATTTGATATCAACGGTATTAGGCAAAATACATAAGTCACCCCCTGAATTATGCATCAAATCCTTGTTACACTCTTTCTGAGCACGAAAATTATCTTACACACTCAACTTTTTCAGCATGTGTCTAATACACACCTCTTTTTTTTTTACCGATTTTAAAAAAATATGTGGATGTCACGTACAATAAGACCATGACATGTGTCATTATTATTTTTTTAAGAGAAAATATTTAAAATTACTCTTATACCCCCAATTTAAAAAATCCTCTAACATCTCCATCTTCTTTGCCTTCCGCCATAGTTGACACCACCGGAAAAAAGTCATTGCAATTGCTTTTTAACCTTCACGTAGATCCAATTTTTATAACACCCAAGGCCAAGAATGAAAGAGATGAAACTAAAATTGCAATTCCTCTATTCTCCATTTTCCTCCTCCATTTTCAGATCTCATACCACAATTAAACAAAGCAAATCAAAGTCAGTTTTTCATTTTCATGAATTAAACAAATCTCGTTTTCATGAATTAAACAACTTCAGTGTGGATAAAATCTCAAGTCTTCCCTTATATGACAGAAACTGAGTTGGTGATGTTATCATTTCAGTCAATTCTTACGAAATACAAAAGATTAATTATGTAAATATTAGATGCTTAGGTGGGTTCTAATGATAGAAAATGAAGCACGAGAAGTTTGGAAGGCAATTTTAAGAAAAATTTACAGTACCTTCATTAAATTCTTCATCATAAGTTTTGGTGAATTTTGTAAATGGCAGATAAAGGACGAAGTAGGAAGGGAGTTTGGAGAAGTCTGGAGAGGAGGGGGATGTTCCTGGTAGTTTGGGGAAGACCAAGATATACAAAAGGGATGCTTAGAAGCTTTTTTAATTTGATAAAATTGGAAATAAGGAAAATATTACTATTATTTTGACACGTGGCACTAAAATATGGTTTTGAAAAATATTTACAAGTGTTACGCGCTCATTTTTTCTTATTAAGCACGCGTGAGCCACGTAGCAAAATAGGTGTGTATTAGACACACTTTGGAAAGGTTGAGTGTGTAAAATAATTTTTGTGATCAGAAAGTGTGTAATAGAGATTTGGTTCATAGTTCAGGGTGTAACATATGTATTTTTCCATGGTATTATTTCTTCACTGTATTCGAATATCTTACAAGAGAATACATTAAAAGGCTACAAGTGTCATCTATATTAATAATTTTCTAGAATAATAAGCATACCAATCTATCTGTAAACTAATCTGGAATACATCCAAATTGGTCTCGCAAGTATTTCAACAGTGGGAACAACATGAAAGTTTAAACGAACAACATCATAATTTACAATACGATAAAAGATGAAAAAAAAATTATGATTTTATATCTTGTATACATCAAAATTAAGAGAAATTCTTAATTTTGTATTCTTAATGAGGTAATTTACTACTTCAAACAAAGAGAATAATAGGTACTAAACAAATATGAACATGATATAAATTATAGTAATTCGATATAGTTGTTCAAATTATATTTTATTATAACTCATTTAAATTGATATTAACTGGTGATAAAATAATTAATATTTAATAGAATTCTATATAAAATATATAGTTTTTTATGTTTTCCTCAATTTAAGGAGATGAGAGAAATATTTTTATTTTTTATGAAATTATCATGTGTTAGTTTTTATAATGAAAAAATATAAAAAATAAAATAAATAATGTTTAAGACAATCTATTGATAGTTGAAAACTTATCATGGAAAAATAGAGTTCAAACCATATAGATTAAATTATCACATCAATTAAGTATATGAGATATAACCTCCTAGTACAGTAGGAACAAATCTCATTACTTAAATTAACTTTTGAGGTTTAATAAGCTATATTTTTAAAAATTACTTTTGAATATGAAAGTATTTAGTTTGAAATCACCTTCAAATATTATGGATAAATGAAAATTATTTAATTTTTATTTTTAAATTTCTTTAAGATAGTATGAGTAAAGATGAAAATCTTGTAAATATCGATACTTTTTTTGTTGCTGTATTATTTAAAAATTAATTTTAATTTCTCTATGAAAACTTCTATTTGAATAAAACAAAATTAATAATTTCTTAAAATGAGAAAAATGTTGAAAATGAGCATTTGCACTGCAGAGACAGTCTAATCAACACATGCATAATGAATTTAAAGGAGAGTTGTGGCTAGAGGAATGTGAGGTTCACATGTATTAAGATGGCATAATTTTGCATTTAAGAAATACAAACATAATTTTTTTATAAAATAGCATATATGCCCTTGCTCAACCATCTTTCATTTTTTATATAATAGAAATTTCCCGCCTATTATGCTTTAATTAGACAATCCCATAAGGTTAACTTGAGAAGAATTTTCTTGTCTAAAATTTGGAGGACCACCACTTTAACAGAAGATAATCCTACTGAACAAAAGGTAAAGCTCATAATCAATGTTTCTTTTGAAAATTAGTGCCTTAATTAGGTATGCTTATGCTTTCTACTACAAAACGCAATCCTTTCCTTTTTCTCTCTACAATAGTCCTTATAGTTTTCAAGTACCTATCGTGACTCCAATTTTGTCCTTAGAATTTAATAGCTTGTGGATATAAATGAAAAATCTAATTCTTTATTTAATTAGAAAGAAATTACTCTTTTTTATTCTGCATTTCGGGACCCAAATACTCTTTATTAACATTAATTAGCCACTTCCAAATTCCTTTATAAGTTTAACTCAAATACTATTTTTTTTCCCTTGGAAATACTCCAATAATTTTTCTGAGGAACAAAAGTCTTGCCTTCAAAAGTCTTTTGCACCACTAACCCTAGTTTTCAGCTTTGTGACACACATGAAGGGAACAACCAAAACAATTAGATATGTGTATCCGATGGGTGATCTGCACGTACAAATATGACACTTCGATACCACTCTTAATTTTTTTGACCGCGATTACCCAATGGACATAACTTCAATTTAATAAGTGTTGTCTTTCGCGTGTCTTATAGGCAGTACTTTTGACCTTAAAAGTTTGCCAATCGGGCAAACGGGAGTTAGAAATCAAGACAACCCATTCTCAAGTACCTTAGAGAGTATTTTCTAATGGATTTGTGTAACCACTATCAAGTTTTATTGTAGAGAAAGAAGAAAGGATGGGCATTGAATTTGAGCCCTAGGCATCTGTCTATATGGAGCCTCATATCGTCATGGGCCTCAAGTCCATATCGAATGTATTTTAGCCCATATTTGATGGACATACCATGTGAAAGAGCAAGAAGCCCAACACAAATGGGCTCAGATTTGTGTATTATTAAATCGTAAAAGTTGCACGAGGCGTCCTATTTGGTTGCCCCCATTTAACTTGTACTTAACTTTTAATTTTTTTAACTTGTACACACTATTTAAGCAACTTCATGCATTTTTCTCCTCTTCTTCTTCTTCTTCTTCTTCTTCTTCTTCTTCTTCTTCTTCTAGTAACATTGATTTTATATGGTGTTTGTGGACATATTTGAAGGTAGTTTATGATGTTTTATAGTGGTGAGTTGTTGTGGCGCTTTATTTTTTTACTATTACTTAAGGTTTCTTCTTTTTTTACTTCTTAATTGCAAAATGGGTTTGTTAGATTTATTGTTGTTTTGACAAATTGATAATTGTTGTTTGTTCTTGAAGATATTTGGAGGTTATGTTTCAAATTTAAGCTCATTTGGAATATATTTAGGTATTAAATTGTATATTGGATTGTTAAAATTCGAAAAATAAATAATTATTTCTGGGCAATTTGTACTCTAGGCCTATTCAGCCTTAAGTACATGAAAACGATAGTTGCACTTCAGACCTTTTGGCCTTAAGTGCATTTGAAGTACAATTTTTCACTTCAAACTTATTGGCCTTAATTATAGGAAAACGTTTGTTGCACTTCAGACCTTTTGGCCCTAAGTACATATGAAGATGGGCAATTTATTCACTTCAGACTTATCGGCCTTAAGTGCATGTAACCATTGGTTGCACTTCAGACCTATTTGGCCTTAAGTGCATGTGAAGTGCAATTTTTGCACTTCAGACTTATTGGTCTTAAGTGTAGGAAAACGTTTGTTGCACTTCAGACCTTTTGACCTTAATTGCATTTAAAATGCAATTTTTCACTTCAGACTTATTGGCCTTAAGTGCATGAAACCATTGGTTGCTTTTTAGACCTATTTGGCCTTAAGTCCATCTGGAGTGCAATTTTTTATTTCAAATTATTTTTTTTAACTTCAGATCCGATAAGTCAGAAGTTGATCGTAAAGTGGGTAGGCTTGCAAATTTTTTTGCAAAGTGGGTATAGGTTCAATTGTGACCCCAAAACCAAGTATATAGATGCAAAATTCCCGGTGAAATCCATCTATTTTGTGTTAAATTTGTTTGGCATATATCAAGATCTCAAGTGCAGCCCGGTGAACTAAATTCCTGCTATGCGTTGGACCCAGGGAAAGACCAGATCACAAAGACCTATTATACGTAATCTTACCCTGCATTTCTGCAAGAGGTTGTTTCCACGGCAAACCTTTAAGATCTATCGGAAATAAACTTGTAGGTAAAATGATGAAGAATTATTCTAAATAGCTACACACCTAAATGCTTAAACAAAAAAATATAGTTGGCGAACGTATATTTCATGTATAATATGGGTGTAAACCATGCATTAGTCACTATATAATCTGTCTATAACTTACCGACACGCCCATCTCCTCCTCTCCCCCACCCCAAAAAAATTAAGAAATAAATTGAGAAATAACCATGAATTTCGGGAAATGACTTGTTTTTGGAAAATATTTTTTTGGTATTTAGTTGGGGAGTGAAAATATTATTGAAAAGAAATTTTTTTTAAAAATTGATAATATATTAGCAAAGTGGACTATGTTTGAATGAAACATTTGAGTATAACAGATATTTTTGATATAATATCTAGCTATTGGCTAAAAGGGTTGTATGAAGTTAAAAGTTGATATAAGAAAAATGATTTCTGTCCAAAATTAAAAAATATTACTTTTTCCTTTTTCATGAAATATTTTTTCTCCAAAAAAAATATTTTCTGACAGCTGGCAGAAGATAATTCATTTTCTGAAGATAATTTTTTGAGAAACTATTTTCCGTCATACAAAAACAGTATTTGTTCTTCTGCTTCTGATAACCAAGGAATTAGGAGAGCCAAAAAACATATTTTTGGCAAAATTGCAGGCCACGGTTTGATCGAAACGTGTCCACTTAGCCCGCCATTTGTTGATTCAAATTTCAGAATTTTCAACTAAAAGGTTGTTACTTTTCCATAACCAACTTAAACAAAAGTTTATAGCTTTCTTAAGTATCATGATTAACACTTTTCTTTTTCTAAGGGTTGACAACTCACTCGATAAGACAACTTTTAAATCCAATCAATTACTATATTCTTCACCAATAAATTTGATAGATATACGTCTGGTTGGCAACCTCTAATTCTAGTTCCAGCTGCTTCAATGGCTTCATAAATCTTCCTGTTTTCAAGCCAACAATCAGATCTTCTTTTTACTAGAAAAATAACAATATATACGGTGTAATCCCACAAATAGAGTTCTGGAGAGGGTGGGAGGGAGGACATGTGTGTAGTTTGTACAGACCTTTACCCCTACCTTGTAAGAGATAGAGAAGTTATTTTCGATAAATCTTCAGTTCAAAAAACCCATTTTCAAAACCAATTTGAAAAAATAGAGTAAAAATTACGGTGAAAATACTGTAGTAAGGAAAGGAAAAGTATTGTCAACAAAAACAATAAAGCTACCCAAATAAAAGAAACAACAATAATGAGTTTGAATAATAATAATAATCACTACTAAAAAAATTTGATTTTAGCGACGGAAAAATTCTGTATATAACTGAATAATCTGTCGCTAATCTCATTTAACGATAAATTAGCGATAAATTATCAAGAAATCTTGCTAGCTACGAGCGATTTAGCGACAGGCGTTCTTAACTAATTCTAATTTTTTGTAGTGAATAATAATAATAATAATAATAATAATAATAATAATAATAATAATAATAATAATAATAATAACAATAATACTGACAAGCAGAAGATGGTGCAAATAAGATGCTCTAAACTATAACTAAGTTCTCCCACGGGATGGAGCAAATAATGATATTGCTAATAGTCGCTCGATTACCCATTAATCTTTTGTTCTAATTTCCAGCTCTAATATGTCTGTATGTAAAGTCATGTCGTCGATGAGTTGAAAAGGTGTCATGTCATGTATGATCACGGTAGTAAAAAGAAAAATCAAATCTTCTTTTTACTAAAGTTTGATATACATTCTTCTCCCATTCTTTAGTGCACAATTTTTTCTCCTACAAAAACAAAATTTCACATCACACTCGCACTTCACTAGTCATTAGTAATGACTAATGACTATGACCTTCCCGTTATTTTGGTACCAATTTGGTATCCTTTTGAAGAAAAAATGAGAAAACAATTAAGCATCATTTTCAATATATGCCTTAATCGACCATTCTAATTCTACGTGTGGTCCTGAAAGTTATCTTGATATACTCAAATTATTGATAGGTAGTTCGATCAAAATCATCTTTAGTACAACATTAAATATTTGACGTAATTTCATAATAAGGTTTGAGAAGATCAGTGTGTAAGCAGATTTTACCCATATAAGGGTTGATGAGTTGTTTCATAGACTTTCGGTTCAAGAAAAAAAATAATTTTTTTCAATTATACAATTGGATTGACAACATCTTTACTTTGGCGATCGATTAATTTTTAAAATCAAAATGACGAAGTCCTACGTATTTAAAAAATTCGTGATTCATCAGATGAGTATGGACATGCATGGAGATGATCACTACCTAGATATAGAAAGTATTGAGTTGATTCGTTTCTATTATAATATTCTTATTTGTAAAATTGGTACAACTGTGAAGGATAAAACTTTTCTGTTTGTCCAATATTCCCTCTCAGTAATATTAAAAAAAGGACAAGCCCATACTTTAATTAGAGCCGTCAATATGGACTTGGCCCGTTAGACCATCCCAGTCCAGTCCGTAATTATTGTGCTAGAATTTTGGAGCCATTTAAAAGCAGGCCTTTTAAGCCCGGCCCGAGTAAGCCCGTGGCCTGTAAGGCTTGACTGAGAGTGGGCTGAACCGACCCGTGGGCGTAATAAAAAGAAGAAATTGCATGGAATAGTCACTTTTTAAAGTGGTATTTACCTTTTATCCAACATTTTCAATGCTGAGCTAAAGTAGCCACTAATCTATTAAAATTAATATGAAAGACGCTATTACCCTTTCTTCTATCTTTTTTCCTTCCCAAAGGGAAATACAATATTTTATACCGGCAATCATAATTCATATATGCAGATGCTTTTCAGATAGATTTAGCGCTTTGATTTTTTGTCTAATTGCATACTTTAATTTGTATATATTTATTGTTTAGACGGAGAAGAAACTCAAATTGTTCGAAACTATAAGAGAGGTCAAGATATAAGATAAAACTCTGGATCATGGAAGGAATATTGACAAGGAAGATATATAAATGTTGTTGAAGAACACGTGTTTATCCTGTCCTGTCTTCATTAATACAAGGCCCTTCTGGTTATTTCACAGTGTAAATACAATATATAGGAATGTATTTCTTATCTATTAGCGTTTAGGATAAACCAATTGAGCTTTCTGGAAAGAAATCCAAGCTAAGATTATTGATGGTAGGGTTTCCTGTCTTGATACTTTTCAACATTGTTCAAACATTTGCGGTTATGTAGACAATTATACACTTGAGAAATGTTCAATGATATAAATTAACTTAAAGTTACAAGCACATAAATTAAGGACATGTAGTTCTGAAGTTCGAGTTCCAAGTTCAAAAGTTAAGGACATGTAGTCCTAAACTTAGAGGTACAAGTTCAAAAGTTAAGGACAAGTAGTCCTAAACTTAGAGGTACAAGTTCAAAAACTAAGGATATGTAGTCCTGAACTTAAAGTTACAAGTTCAAAAGTTAAGGACAAGTACTCCTAAACTTAGAGTTACAAGTTCAAAAACTAAGGACAAGTAGTCCTTAATTTAGGCTTACAAGCTCATAAATTAAGGACAACTAGTCCTGAACTTACAGTAATAAGCTCATAATTTAAGGACACTGGGTCTTGAACTTAGAATTGGAAGTTCAAAAATTAAGGACACTTGATCCTTAACTTAGAGTTACAAGCACAGAATTAAGGACAAGTAGTCCTTAACTTAGAGTTACAAGCACAGAAATTAAGGACTGGTAGTCCTGAGCTTCGAGTTCCAAGTTTAAAAGTTAAGGACATGTAGCCCTGAACTTAGACTTACAAGCTCATAAATTAAGGACAGCTAGTCCTGAACTTATATTAACAAGCTCATAAGTTAAGGACACTTGGTCCTGAACTTTATGAGCAGAAGAATATTTTCGTCCGAGTGGGTAAAGTTTATTAAAGCAGTGGCTAAAGACTAAAGATATTTTAAACAGTGGCTTAAAAGTAAATACTTGTCTTATTAGTGGCTAACTGTGCACTTCCCCTAATAAAAATACGTATTTAAAATATATAAAATATAAAAAGTATATGACACAAAAAATAAGTTTGATATCCCATATGACACATTAATTAGTTTTAAAAATTTAATTATTCTTAATATTTAACTAATTAATATTGCATATGTATTATAGGTGTAGATGAAAGTGAAAATATTAAGATAACTTTCTCACAAGCGGATTCAAATGTGTTTGATAAATATGATATGTTGGATATCTCATAAGCGTCATGGACGTTCTCTTGAATAATTTGTTTTGAGTTTTGACTTTTACTGAATGAAATAAAGTCTTGTCTTTTAGTTTTAGTATTTATTGTGAAATATTGGAACAGTATAAAAAGTTATTAAGTTTTGTGAAATTTTTTCAATAAGATTTTTTTAACTTTTAAATATTTATCTTTTTTAGGTTAGAAATTAAACAAAAAAATAAAAAATTATATTTTTAATAAATGATGGGCCGGCCCGTGAGGGCCCGCAGTCCACATAGGGTTGGGGTGGGCTGACCATTATAAGGCCATCAAAATGGCGGGCTAGCTCAGCCCGACCCGTCAATTGCTAAAGCTCGCGTGGATTGGGTTGGTGATAGTAGGCTATATATACGTTATTTACACTCTTAATGAATCATACTTCAGTGTTGTTTTAAATGCAAAAATGATAACAAAATTCTCTAAATAGTGTTTTTATGCTTTGCAGGAAATGATCCATGTTCGGAAGATACTTTGGAGCATTTTGGAGTAAATTGCAGGAGTATAAGGCCAATCAAGAAGAACCCGAGTGAAAAGAAGCAAGAAAAAAGCGAAGAGGCCTGGAGTGGATCCCACCGCAACCGTGGTCGACCGCGGCTAGAACGCGGTGGGAAAAACAATGCAAGGCAGAACTCATGAAAACCACCACGGTCGCGCCGCGTTCTGCCGCGGCCGCGGTCGATCCGAAAAAAGCCCAGAAACTGCAGGGACTTAAGTGCAAAAGCGGGAGAAATTAGCCTAACCCTATTTAAAGCTTATAACCTCGTCTAAGAAAGTTTAGACTTGTTTTTAGATTGATTTTGGAGGCAAGAACAAGTGTGAGGAGACCAAGCTACAATTAGAGTTTTTCTATTCTCCATCTTTTGTCATTATTTTGGTAATTATGAATTATTTTGTGCTTTCTTTGTGTTTTAGCATGAGTAGCTAAAAAATCCGTCTAGGGTTGATGGAACCACTTGTTAGATGAAGTTTTGACTCAATATTGTTATAATCGATCAGGGTTTAATCTAAGATTGTTCAACTATGCTTTGTATAGTGATTAATTGAATGGGCCCTTGATTAATCATGTCTAATTGCTTGAGAAAGAAAACCAGGTTAGATTGTTGTTGAACAACACCACTTTTGGGTAATTGAAGAGATTCATTACTTGAATTTAAAATTGGGGTAGAGATAATGAAACTTTGGTGGGATAAATTAGAGTTGCATAAGTTATCAGCTAGAGTAGTTCGAGAGAATGCTCTAGTAAATTATTGTAGCTGATCGAGAGATAATTACAATAACCCAAAGCTCATAATCCTAATAGAGTAACACTGTGAGAATATAGCAAAAGAGTCAGAATTAGTTTGACAATTAGGGAAATCACTTCCCTAGATCTTTCTACCATTGATTTATCTTTAGTATTAAATATTATTAGTTTTTAATATTAGTTCTTTTAGTTAGTAAATCCAAACAATTATTGATAAAAATAATGCACCCGGAAAAGTGTCTGAGCTCACATTAGCATCACTGAGAGTTGTAATAGGTAGGTTAGTTCCCTGAGGATTCAACTCCGGACTTTAAACCAGATTCTATTTGCAACGACCGCTTTGTATTTTATAAGGCACAGTTGGGCGTGATCAAATTTTGGCGCCGTTGCCGGGGAACTAACGGTTTTATTTGTTACAACTTAGAAGTATCGCTAGAATTATTAGTTTAGCTCAATTTTCTACGGTGTTAACTAATTTTTCATTGAAATTCTCATGTTTGAATTCTTGTGTGAAGAAGGTGTATGCCTAGAAGCTCTTCGAGGACTGGTGAACTTCTTGAAGAATTCTCAGACCCCAAGAAAACATTCCGAGCATTAAACCGTGCTAACAAGAAGGACAAACACTTACCGCAACTTGAAATGGAAAACGTGGCTAACGTCAACGCAAACAACCGGGTACCTCTTGTACCAAGCGATGGAGGGGTGGAACCTCTTGTGCCAGAAGCTGCACTCTATGATTGGGCACAACCAACAGCTGACAATTTGGCCACCGCCATTGATGTACCCCAAATACAATCGAAAGCATTTCAGATCACTAACAATATGCTGCATCTTCTGCAGAATAAGGGATTGTTCTCCGGGTCACACATTGAAGATCCTCAACAACACTTGAAAAATTTTCTGTCAATTTTTGTGACCCAAAGGCAGCAAAATGTGACCCCGGAAGCCATCAAGCTGCTACTGTTCCCTTTCTCAGTGACTGGGGAAGCTCAGATTTGGCTGAATTCACTCCCAATAAACTCCATTTCCACATGGGAGGAATTAGTCAAGCAGTTTATGAATAAGTTCTACCCTCCCAACAAGACTGCAAGACAGGTTGACGAGATATTGCAGTACAAGCAGAAACCCACTGAAACCTTGCAGGAAACTTGGGAAAGATTCAAAGGGATGCTAGTGAAGTGTCCTTACCATGGTATTCCAGACCAGATGCTCGGCCAGAGATTCTACATGGGGCTAGCAGACAATTTGAAAGCAAATGTGGACGCTTCGGCTGGGGGTGCTTTTCTGAGCAAGACATTTATTGAGTGCAAAGTCCTTCTTGACAAGATGGCTCAGAATTCAGGATGGATGATGAGAGGAACGACCCTGACACCAATAGTGCATTCAGTTCCTCTTGACCCAAATAATTCATATGCAGAGAACATAGCCACACTCATGACTCAGATGAGTATACTGACAAAGAAGATTGACAGGATGGGTACAAAGCAATTGCATATCGTTGATACAACAAATGGAGGAATGTGTACCCCTTGCATCAATCAATCTTATGTGTGTTCATAGAGTGGAGAAGGTGATAACTAGTGTCCTAGAGAAGATATGAATTATGTTAACAATTTTGGGGGTAAGAGACAAGGAGGACAACAGTGGGGGCCAACACCCAACCAGCAGTACAGACCTAACATACCACAACTTGGAGGTGTATAGCCACAATTCCAAGTGGTTCCATATCAGAGACAACATGGCTACTAGCAACAACATCAACAACAAATGACATACCAACCACCTCATCAGCAGCAAGACAACAACATGGTGGAGATCAAGGGTATGCTGCAACAACTCATTGGCACAAATGGTAAAATGCAGGAAAAGTTGGCAGCACACGATTCAGCAATAAAGGGGATTGAAACTCAACTGGGACTGCTGTCCATGGCCTTAAATAACCGCCCCCAGGGAGCATTGCCGGCCGACACAAACATCAACCCAAAGGAGAAAAACCGAATCAGCTAATGGCAGTCAGTCTCCGGAATGGGAGAGATTTAGACAGGGAGCAAGAGGTTTTTCAAACCAGAAGAGAGACTATGCCAACCACTCTAGTTCCAGTCGAGATAGATGAATCAGCAGAACTCACTGAAGTGGTGGTTGAACAAGCCCAGGTTGAAAAAGGTAAAGCCAAAGAAAGTAAAAAAATTGCAGAACAAGTGGCTCCTCTAGTGCCACAAAATTCTAACAAAGAACAGCCAACAAGAAGTGGACAAAAAGTGATGCCTGCACCATTCCCGCAGAGATTGGCAAAACAAAAGAAAAAGGATCAATACAGGAAATTTATGGAGATGCTTCGTCAGATTCAATTGAATATTCCTTTGATGGATACCTTGAGGGAAATGCCAGGCTTTGCAAAGATGATGAAATACCTGATGTCACGAAAATTTGATTTTCAGGACCTGTCCACAGTAACTTTGACACAGACATGCAGTGCGGTAGTGACTAGACCCATGGCTCAAAAGATGTCTGATCCAGGTAGTTTCACCATTCTGTGCACCATTGGAAGTTATGCTTTTGCAAAAGCATTGTGTGACTTAGGAGCTAGCATAAACTTGATGCCTTTGACAATCTACACAAAGTTGGGCATTGGCAGAGCTAGGCCGACTTCTATGTTGTTGCAATTGACTGACCGCATAGTTAAAAGACCGACAGGGATTCTTGATGGTGTGCTGGTGCAAGTGGGGAAGTTTTTATTCCCTGCTGACTTTTTCATTTTGGACTGCCAAGTCGACGAGGAGATTCCCATCATTTTGGGAAGGACATTTTTAGCCACTGGGAGAGCACTAATTGATTGCGAGACTGGGGAATTAAAAATGAGGTTGAACGATGAAAAAGAGATATTCAAAGTCCAACAATCCATGAGGAGACCCAGTGAGTATGCAAATTGCTCCCTAGTGGAGGCGGTGGATGTGATCCTACATGATGAAGATGAGACCGTTAATGCCAAAGATCCATTGGGAGCTTGTTTGACGAATTTAGAGGAAATGGATGGCGAAGGGTTGGCTGAGTGGGTTATGGCACTAGAAGGCCAAGGTTTTTGGAAGAGAGAACCCTGATTTGAACCCCTCTATTAAGAAGAAAAAGCTTCACCACCTGCAAAACCACCAGTTGAGACACCACCACAACTGGAGCTGAAGCCACTTCCAGCCCACCTCAAGTATGCCTTCTTGGGTCCCAACTCTACTTTACCTGTTATCATATCATCTGGTTTGCTAGCTGTGCAGGTTGAAAAATTACTGAAAGTGTTGCAAGATTGCAAAACTGCCATTGGTTAGACCATGGCAGACATAAAAGGTATCATCCCGACCTTCTGCATGCACAAGATTCTTCTGGAAGAAGGGCACAAACCTTCCAGGGAACATCAACGAAGGCTGAACCCGAACATGAAAGAGGTAGTGAAAAAGGAGGTGATTAAATGGCTGGACGCGAGCATCATCTTTCCCATCTCTGACAGCAATTGGGTGAGCCCCGTTCAGTGTGTACCAAAAAAGGGCGGAATGACTGTTGTACAAAATGAGAATAACGAGTTGATCTCAACTCGTACAGTCACTGGGTGGTGGATCTACATGGATTATAGGAAACTAAACGCAGCCACCCGAAAGGACCATTTCCCCTTGCCATTCATTGACCAGATGTTGGAAAGATTAGTTGGGCAATCCCACTTTTATTTCTTGGACGGATACTCGGGGTACAATCAAATCTCAATAGCCCCGAAAGATAGAGAAAAAACATCCTTTACATGTCCGTATGGAATCTTTGCTTTTCGGAGAATGCCCTTTGGGCTTTGTAATGCACCGACCACATTCCAACGGTGTATGTTAGCCATCTTTACCGACATGGTCGAATACATTATGGAAGTGTTTATGGATGATTTCTATGGGGTAGGAGATTCATTCGAAGATTGTCTCCATAACCTCAAAAAGGTGCTCACACGATGTGTGGAAACAAATCTGGTGCTGAAGTGGGAGAAGTGACATTTTATGGTACAAGAAGGAATAGTGCTGGGGCATAGAGTGTCCAAAAAGGGGATTGAAGTAGACTATGCAAAAATTGACGTGATTGAGAAGCTACCACCACCTACTTCAGTGAAAGCAGTGAGGATTTTCCTTGGGCATGCCGGATTCTACAGGCGGTTCATCAAGGATTTTTCAAAAATTGCTAACCCTTTATGTAAGCTGCTTAAAAAAGACCAGCACTTTGTGTTTTCTGATGTTTGCAGGTTGGCATTCGAGGGGCTGAAAAAGAGACTGGTGACCGCACCCATCATTGTTGCACCCTACTGGGAGCAACCATTTGAACTGATGTGCGATGCCAGTGATTATGCGATATGAGCGGTCTTGGGGCAACGCAAGGAGAAGATTATGCACCCCATCTACTATGCAAGCAGGACTCTTAGTGGTGCACAGTTGAACTACACGGTCACTGAAAAGGAAATGCTCGTTGTAGTGTTTGCTTTCGACAAATTCAGGTCATATTTGATTGGCTCAAAATTTATTGTTTATACTGACCATGCAGCCATTAGGTACTTGATATAAAAAAGGAGTCAAAACCCCGTCTGATTCGCTGGGTTCTGTTGCTGCAAGAGTTTGACCTAGAAATTAGTGACCGGAAGGGAATAGACAACCAAGTGGAAGACCACCTCTCAAGGTTGGAAGGGGCAGAAAAGAGAACAGAGGTTGGAGATATCATCGAGACCTTCCCGGATCAACAATTACTCGCAATGACAATGGAGGAGGCACCATGGTATGCTGATATTGCTAACTACTTGGCATGTGGTATAGTACCACACGACTTCTCCTCGAGTCAAAAGAAAAAGTTTTTCCGGGATTGTCGTGATTATTATTGGGATGAGCCTTTATTGTTCAAAATATGTGTTGATAACATAATCTGGCGGTGTATCCCCGATCAAGATCAACCCTCTGTTTTGCAGGCCTGTCATGCTTCGCTATATGGGGGACACTTTGGAGGAGTCTGAACAACAGCAAAGGTATAAGAATCAGGACTATACTGGCCTACATTATTCAATGATGCTCATACCTAGGTAAAAATCTGCGATGAACGTCAAAATACGGGAAACATATCCCGTCATCATGAGATGCCAATGACCACAATCCAAGAGGTGGAAGTATTTGAAATATGGGGAATCGACTTCATGGGGCCATGCCAGCTCTTACGGTAATAAGTATATACTGGTGGCCGTTGACTATGTCTCGAAGTGGGTCGAAGCAGTTTCTCTCCCAGCCAATGATGCAAAAGGGGTGACCAATTTCCTAAAGAAAAACATCTTCACCCGTTTTGGCACCCCCGGGATATAATCAACAATGGTGGATCTCACTTTTACAATAGAGCGTTTGCACGCTTGTTGGACAAGTATGGTGTTTGCCACAAGGTAGCCTCACCATACCACCCACAAACAAGCGGGCAGGTTGAAGTGTCCAACATGGAAATCAAAAGTGTCCTCTCAAAAACGGTGAATGCAACAAGAACGGATTGGGACATGAAGTTGGACGATGCATTGTGGGCATATCGCACAGCCTTCAAAACCCCAATTGGTATGTCACCTTACAAGTTGTATTTGGTAAGGCATGCCACCTTTCGGTTGAGCTTGAACATAGAGCACCGTGGGCACTGAGGCAATTGAACTTGGACATGGAAACAACGGGCACCAATATAGTTAATGGGATGCATGAGCTCGAGGAATTCCGGTTCCACGCATTGAGAGCGCTCGATTGTATAAAGAAAGGATGGAATTGATGCATGACAAGCACATCTTGGATCAAAACTTCAAACCCGGCGAATTAGTGCTACTGTACAACTCAAGATTGAGATTATTCCCAGGGAAGTTGAAGTCCCGATGGTCAGGTCCGTTAAAAGTAGTGCAAATATTACCAAGTAGAGCTGTAGATATCGAATCAGAAGATGGGACGAACAAATTCACAGTGAATGGACAGAGGTTGAAACAGTATCTTGGTATGAGTGAAGAAAAAGGGGATAGTGTGGTGATAACTCTCGAGGAGCCCCAATACACAAATGAGGAGTGATGGCAAGAGTCTGCGTCGTGCCGCGACGTTAAATCAGGCACTTCATGAGAGGCAACCCATGATTTTCTGTTGTTTTCTCTTTTGTATTGTTGTTGTAATTGATGTAGATGTTACTAATCCATTTACTAGTGTACAGGGAAAAAAGAGTGCATATTGGGAGAAGACAGGGTCAAGTCACAACTCCGGTAAGGTAATCTAAAAAAATAAAAAATAAAAAGCCAAAATCGGAATACCGTCACCGCGGCCGCGGTCGACCGCGGTTGGAAGCACCCTTTCTGGCCTGGCTCACCGCATCCACAGTGAAACGCGGTAGGTCAAGCGTCTTCTGTTTCCTAAGCCCCCATTCATCGCGGCCGCGGTCGACCGCGGCAAACCCCAGCACCCGCAGGTAAGTTTAATTTTCGAATTTTTTTTGTTTTTTCTGCTTTTTATTTTTTATTTTTTTGTTTCTATTTCTCTTCTTCTTTCTCATTCTTTCTTATTACCCAACCTATTCACCCACCAATTCCACAACCCTAACTTAACAAAACCCCTTTCCCCCTCCCTCTTCTTCCCCAACGTTTTCCTCCCCCTTTCTCTCATTCTCCTACCTCAAACTCACTACTCTTTTCCCTCATCTCCACCACCCCCAACCACCAGGTTTCTCTCTATTCCTCTCTTCAAGTAAGTCTACTAACTCCCCTCTCTCTTAATTTATTTTTTTTGTGTTCTTTTATTTTGTATAATGTATATGTTAATGGTAGATCTCCACCATATCTAGGTAAAAAAACAATTATTTTTCTTTTGTAAATTAACTTAGCATGGCTTGGTGGTAAGATTTGATGTTGTTGGGTGAAAATCATGTTAGTGGGTTGATGATTAGTTGAAGATTGTGGTTGACACTGGGAAGGGTTTGTACCACTATGGGCTAATATATGCATATCCAGATCTCTGCACACCATGTGTTTGAAAAATTGCCACATTGAGCTAAAAATTGGTAATTTGACCATCGTGGTGGTGAAGTCTGAGTAACCACCTGGCGGTCATACAAATTGAACCCTCTCTGACAATAAACCTTGCTGTGTCAGGTACCATGTCTCAATTAAGGAAACGTAGAACCCAAGTTAGTACTAGCCAGTTTGACTCTACTCGGTTTGTCTCAAAGGCTGCTGAGGAAAGATTTGAAGCAAAGGCAGCCCGAAAAATGGTGCATGAAGTACATATTGATGGGGCCTCCCTACAGAGTGAATGCCCATAGATGTTCCATGAATTGAGGAGACGCCAGTTGGATGTCTTCTTTGAGGAACCGGATGAGGCGAATATTTTGATGGTCCGGGAATTCTATGTGAATTGCCCGGAACACACCAATCGGGTAGTCACTGTCAGAAGAACACGGGAAAATGCTTCTCTTGAAGCAATACGCCGAGCATATCAGCTACCGTCTTCTCAGGAGCGGAGGATTACTACTAAACCTACCAGACACCACCTATCACTTGGAACCTCATTGTTCGGTCAATCTGTATGGGAAGGGAGCCCATATGAATAAATCATGGCATCACTCGAAACTACCAATCTCTCACTTAGGAAGCTAAATGCTGGCTCACCATCATCTGTAGCCGACTGCTTCCCTCCAACAACACTGCTGATGTAAATGCACCTCGTGCAGTGGCGGTTTGGTGTTTTGTAAACCGTCATGAATTCGATGTGGCCAGGCTAATCCAAGATGAAATGTTCATTAGATATCCTAAGATAGTAAAAGGGTTATACTTCCCTTCACTCATCACCAGGTTGTGCCGTGCCGCAAATGTTACCGAGAATTGTTTCATAGATGGGAAGCTCGCAAAGAAGGCCCCTTTCAAGGCCAGCAAAATCACAATGGGAAAGGAGTAGCCCGTACCTATTACTGTGGATGATGAGGATGAGGTGGTGCCTGACGCCGCCCTGCCAATGACACCTTATGATGAGGCGGGCCCATCTCGGCCTCGGCGAAGCACCCGGATGTCTACCTTGGAGCAAGATGTTGCTGGCTTACGTACCTTAGTGGATAACCTTAATGACAGAGTTGACATTCTAGCCACTCAGAATGCTAAGTCCGAGAAGAAGATAATGGCCTGGCTCCGAGCGTTAGGGCGCACCTGTCGACTTGACCCGGCCACCGTCTCTGATGAAGACTGAACAGGGAAGTCTCCTTACCTCACTGTGCATTATTTTGTTGCCATGGGGACATGTCAATTCCTTAATTGTGGGGTGGGGGATATTGTTTGTTTTTTATATATATAATTGCTGGTAGGTTGATTGGTTTGTAGGTAGTTGAATATTTTCTTTTTAAATATATATGGATTAGTGCTGACTTGGCCCAAAGACGGACACCTTTAGACATGTCTCTTGACGTTTTTGAGTCTGAAAAAAAA
>ML423845.1:0-16292 GCA_005239525.1 Nicotiana knightiana
AGTTATGACGCTTAAACGATAACGATAGTGTCGTTTCTCTTATTGTAGATTAAGGATTTGTGAAATTTGCATAGCTTGAGGTTGGGGCATTATATACAAGGTATGTGAGGCTATCCCTTTCCTTCTTTTGCACGACTCAGATTGTACATAATGCAATGAACGAGCTTCCAAAGATACTCTATTCTTAGAAGCTAGTAGTACTTACATTGTTTCTCTTCTTATGGAACAATTGATGTTAAGGTTGCTTCTCTTATTCTTATGTTATCAATGTTGTTGGTACTTCCCGATTCTTATAAGATTTTTGATGAAGAGTTAGCCCTAATGATGTGTACGAAGAATATCGACCTTACGTCGCTCTGAAATGTTCAGAACATGATTCCAATGAGTCCTGCATGCATTATATATATGTATCTATTTTACTCTACTGAGCCGCGCTATAGTCGGCCGGGTATGGAACCTATTGTGCAACCACTGATCAGTGGGTTTCCCGAGTCCTCTTTGAGGCCGGGTATGATATGATGATGATGATGCCCACATAGGCGAATTTTCTATGATGATAATGATGCCCACAGAGGCAGATGTTTAAAAAGATTATGTGTATATATGTATCATGCATTTCATGTTAATGTCTCTTAGAAGCACTCAGATGCTACAGGTTGTATCTTCTACATCTCTTTTTACATCACTGTTCTTATTTAGGCTTTCCTGCCTTACGTACTCAGTACTTTATTCGTACTGACGTCCTTTTATTTGTGGATGCTGCATGTCGTGTTGCAGGTCCTGATAGACAGGTAGACAAAGCTCCCCCACCACAATAGGCTTTCCAGTGCAGCAGTTATAGGCGAGATCCCTTCTCCGGACTTGCCGTGGTCTTGGTATGCATTTTTGTTATAGATATTATGGGTATGTCGGGGCCCTATTCCGGCTATGTTGCATTACTTATGCTCCTTTAGAGGCTCATAGACAGGTGTCGACTCATGTATAGTTTGGTATGCCTTGTTGGCTAATTTTTGTTGTATAGTCTTTCATGGCAAGCGTTGTAGCTCGAACCTTTTATGTAGTTTCTTAGCAATCTTGTCATCCCATGTGATGTATGTTCATAATCCATATCTACCATTTATATTGATCTCGTTATCCTTAAAGATAATAAGAAGATTAGATAAAATGTACGTTGGTGCTCGACAAGTATGGCCCGGGTGCTAGTCATGATCCTCCAGTTTGGGTCGTGACACCAATATAACCCAAGCCCAAACCCCTACCTAACCCGACCCAAATTCTTGTTAAATCCCTAATGTTGATCATTTTTTATCAACGGTCCAGATCCCCCTTTCCATAATTAAACCCAAACGACAACCCCCCCCCCCCAAAACCCTCTCATTTTCACTCACCCTCTCCGCCGTCACACTTCACTCTCCTCTCCAAATCCTCTCTAATACTAACCCTAACCCTCAACTCACCGCCTCTCATCCATCGTCAACCATGGTGATTCCTCACCACCCTCAGGCCTCTCATGACTCTCTTATGTCGGCATTGCTTGTCTCTAAAGTCCTCAAGGAACAGGGTCAGTCCACTTATGACTTTGGCTTTTGCTTGCCTGTTTCAGGTTGTTCTGGATCAATATCTAGTAAGATCTTCTTACTTTTGCCTAAACCTATGGATTTCTAAGCTTCGTCTTCGTCTCTATGTTATTTTCTCAAAACTGTAATTTCTATCTTCGATCTTCTCAGATCTGTACAGATCTAGATGAATCGAACCTATCTCACATGTTTCCTTGAAAGTTTCTTGGTTTTTCAAGTGATTTTCTATTTTCCTAAAACTAGAGTTTACTGAAAATCATCTTCTCCAAAAGTTTCTGATTTTTAATGTTTAATGTGCTTTTGACCGATTTATGTTGAGTTTGCCTAAACCCTAGTCGATTTATGCTAAAACTCCATTTTTCTTATGTTTTTGCTTTGAGTCTGAGTTTTTCGTGTTACTTGTGGCATTGTTTTGCTTTTTGCTTCGATTCTGAGTTTTTCACTGTTACTAATTGTATTGATTCACTTTGTATCATTGACCTACACGAATTTTTTAGTCAAATTCATTGCTTTGTGATTTTTACCCTAATTAATCTCTATTATGGTTTCTGGGTCAATTTTCCGGATTAATTTCTATGTGTCTCTGAAATTTTACTTAGCTCATTCTCTATTTGAGGAAGTTGATATCTTTCTTCCCAGAAATCAGTATTACTGTGAAATTTTGATTGACTGATTCACTCTGTTAATAGTTCATGTGCATAATTCTCGTTTGTTTCCTTGTTTAAGACCTTACTGATTCATCCCTGCCTTATTTAATTGCCTATATAACGTTGGATTCTTAGTGATTCCTTTACAAGGTATGATTGGGATTCTTTCCTTAATTAGACCCCTGTTATTGCCGTTTGATCAATTGCCCTTAATTAAAAGAGTCTATTCCGACTCCCTTATTTGGTTTGGTTTGAACTTCTTGCCTTAATTGAATCCCTGATTATTACCGTTTGTTCAATTGCCCTTAATTAAAGGAGTCTATTACGAACTCCTTATGTGATTGAATTATGTGACTTCCTAAATTGTTGGCTTCTGATTTCTTTTTACCTTGTTTGTCCTACTCTTAAACTACTATATAAACTCTCTTGTTTCACCTCTCAACACACGAACACATTAGTTCAAAAAGCTCTCTCTCATACTCAAAGCTTTTCTCCTCTCCTTCTTTCTTACTTACTACTGTTCTGAATTAGCGGGCTGCAAGCCAAGGCTAATTATTGTGCTCTCCTATCCTTCACTTTGTGTTTACTATTCCCTTACTGGTATGTTTTGATTTCAATTCAAGTCCCAAAACCAACATGTTTCTGTTACTACTTCAGTTTATCATGTTTCTGATCTGTTTCTATCTATGGTTTTGTTGTTCAGCATGTAATTGACATGTCTACATCATTTTTCACCTAGAATATTATGTTATGACCCACTCCCCTTTAGGATCAGTATGCTTATGAACATGTTACCTCTTGTAGTATGCCCCAATATGATCTGCTCTATCTCATGTTTACCTATTTTCTAGCATGAACCTTTCTTTGTAAAGCAATTTGTATCCTGAGTTGTCTGTGTAACGACCCGGTCGGTCATTTTGAGAATTAGCGCCCCGATCCCCTATTAACCTCTTCTCCCATGTCTATTTATGTTATTGGAACTTGTCGGAGCATTGAGTGATGAAATCCAGGGTGATTTTGCACACATAGTCCATAAATGTGGAATTTAGCTTTAGGAATTTGGCCGTAGCTAGAGCTATGTAAGGACGGATTCGGAATGGAATTCCGTCAACTCTGTTAGCTTTGTTGGGTGATTTCGGGGTTAGGAGCATGTTCGGAATGTGTTTTCAAGGTCGGTTGTGGATTTAGGCTTGAATTGGCGAAAGCTAGAAATTCGGTGATTTCGGCCGATACGTGAAATTTTGACATCGGACCCGGAATGGGATTCTGAAAGCGAAAGCAGGTTCGTAATGCCATTTGTGACCTGTGTGCAAAATTTGAGGTCATTTGGATGAGTTTTGATGTGTTTCGGCATCAGATGTGGATTCTAGAAATTTCATAAGTTCTTAGGCTTGAATCTATGCATAATTCATGATTTTGATGTTATGAGATGTGTTTTTAAGGCTTGACCAAGTTTGAACAAGGTATTATGGTCAGTTGGTAGTTTTGGTTGAGGTCTTGGGGGCCTCGAGGTTGTTTCGGATACCCAACAGGTGAATTTGGGACTTTAGAGCAGCTGAACCATTCTGGTTCTGGTGTCTCGCACCTGCGATGGTAGTTCCATAGGTGCGGACACACAGGTGCGGAGGGGGTGCATGCAGGTGCGGACGTAGCTTAGGCTAGCCCGACTTGCAGGTGCGGATCAGCACCTGCGACCCATCCACCGCAGGTGCGACCCCAGGTCTTTTAATGAGTTTCCGCACCTGCGATTGTGTTTCCGCAGGTGCTCACCGCAGGTGCGATCCTAGTGTCGCAGGTGCGAAATATCTGGGCTGGTTATACCAAAATCCGAGGGTTTGAATTTCATAACTCCAAAATCGATTGTGAGCTCGGAACTTGGCGATTTTCAGTGGGATTTGAAGAGGAGAATCATAGGTAATGTTTTCTAACCTTAAACCATTTGTATATCAATAATCTCTATCAATTCCTCAATCTAATCAATAAAATTGGATGAAAAACCATGAAATTGGGATGAAATTTCCCCAAGTGGTAATCTGAGGATTTAGGGAGATTTAGATGTCGGATTTTGTTGATTCTTGTTCGAGTGGGTTCATGAGCGAATGGGTGTTTGGGAAATACAAATTTTACCCGATTCCGAGACGTGGGCCCGAGGGAATTTTTGGGCGAAATTCCTAATTTCGCGTATAATTAGCTATTTTTTCCCTTGAAGTGGTATTTACATTATGCAATCATTTGAATAGATTTGGGCCACCCGGAGTCGGACACTCGTGGCAAGAGCGTGGTATTGAGTTGATTAGCGTAGTCAAGGTAAGTGGCTTGCCTAATTCTATGTTGGGGACTTCCCCTTAGGTATTTTTATACTGATTTTGTTACGTGGACGCCGTGTACGTGGAGTGACGAGTGCGTACACGGGTCATTGTTGCTAAAATCCTATTTTTACTTCCATGAAATCACTCATTTTCACCCCTATATTATTGTTTCCTGTCTTAACTGAGTAGTTAGCTTAAGAGTAAGCATACCTACCTGTCCTTACTTGTTTTCCTCTTATTTGCTACTAGTTGCACCATGCTTAGGTAGTTTTACTCTATTCTTGCCTATTGTTTTCCTGGACTGTTTAATTAAACCGTATCCGACATACTTCTGCTTTGCATATCTAAATTGGGACTACGGACCGAGATCCGGGAGTTTTCCTCATATTTAAATTAGGACTATGGGCCTAGATCCGGGAGCTTTCCCCTGTACTGAAATGCATATTTAAAATTAGGAATACGAACGGAGATCGGGGAGCTTTCCCCTGTACTGCATAGCATATTTAAATTGGGACTACGGACTGAGATCCGGGAGCTTTCCCCGTGTATTGCATTGCACATTTACTGTTGATTTATATGCTGTGCTGAGCCGAGGGCTCTCTTTCTGTTATTAATTCTTCAAGTTTCCATTAATCCTGTTTATCATTGCTTATCTATATTTCACTATTTTAAATTGTATATTTACTTGTTTTAGAAACTCAGTAGGGCCTCAGCCTGACCTCGTCACTACTTGACTGGGGTTAGGCTTGGCACTTACGGAGTACCGAATGTGGAGTACTCACGCCCTTTCCTGCGCATGTTTTCCCCATGTGCAGATCCAGGTACCAACACCTAGTATCGTGGCTAGGAGTCGTTCTAGCAGCTGCCAGGAGACCGCGGGGTAATTTTTCCACGTCCGCAGAATCCCACGAGTCCCCTTCTACTCTAGTATAGGCATAGAGGAATTTTGTATTTTTCCACTATTTCATTGTATAAAGCTACATTTAGTACAGAGCTTGTGACTATCGTGACATTTCGTGTTTTGGGAAGTGAAAGTGCACATGCTGAGTAGCTATGTTATATCTACTTGAGTTCTTTTCTGTCTTTATTTTATTGATTCTATTATTTTCCGCAAATTTTAGGCTTACCTAGTCGTAGAGACTGGGTGTCGTCACGATACCTTTCGGAGGGCAAAACGGGTCGTGACAAGTTGGTATCAGAGCGTCTAGGTTCATAGGAGTCACCAGTCACAAGCCGGTTTATTAGAGTCTCGCCAATCGGTGCGAAGACGTCCGTATCTATCTTCGAGAGGTTGTGTAACTGTTAAGAACAATCAAATTCTTTGGAATTCCTTATCGTGCTAGTTACTATCATCAATTCTTAAACTCTATTCTATTCTTGCTTGCAGATGGTTCATACCCGTACCGGACATACCGATGACCAGGCACCCGGGCCCCCAGTCAGAGCCACCAGAGTTAGGGGCCGGGGTAAAGGACGAGCACGCGGTGCAGCCCGAGCACCGACTAGAGCAGAGGCGGAGGAGCCCCCAGCAACTCCAGCTGGAGGGGCACAGGAGGTCCCTACTGTTACTCCAGACCTCTAGGAGACATTGGCCCAGTTCTTGAGTGCCTTCAGCACTCTGTCTCAGGCGGGACTACTTCTGATAGCTCCAGCTACATCCCAGGCCGGAGGAGGGACACAGACTCCCACAGCCCATACTCCTGAGTAGAGGGTTCATATTGGGCAGGTTCTAGAGTATATTCCTATGCCCCCAGCAGCTCCAGCCCAGCATGAGACTAGGATAGTTGTTCCTGAGGCAGAGCAGCTCCGACTTGAGAGGTACAAGAAGTACCACCCACCTGAGTTCAGTGGACTAGCTTCGGATGACGCCCTGGGTTTTCTCGAGGGGTGTCATCGCATTCTCCGCACTATGGGTATTGTGGAGACGATTGGGGTTTCTTTCACTACTTTCCAGCTGAGGGGAGCAACTTATCAGTGGTGGCATGCTTTTGAGCTTAGTAGCCCGGACGAGGCAGCTTCACTTACTTGGGCTCAGTTCTCCAAGATGTTCTTACTTAAGTTTGTCCCTCAAAGCTTCAGGGATGCTTGGCGTGCGGAGCTTGAGCAGCTACGCCAGGGTACCATGACTGTGTCAGAGTATGCAGTCCGTTTTAGCGATTTGGCTCGCCATGCACCAGCCTTGGTTGTCACTGTCAGAGAGAGGGTTCGACGCTTTATTGAGGGACTCCACCCCAGTATTCGGANGGGTAATTTTTCCACGTCCGCAGAATCCCACGAGTCCCCTTCTACTCTAGTATAGGCATAGAGGAATTTTGTATTTTTCCACTATTTCATTGTATAAAGCTACATTTAGTACAGAGCTTGTGACTATCGTGACATTTCGTGTTTTGGGAAGTGAAAGTGCACATGCTGAGTAGCTATGTTATATCTACTTGAGTTCTTTTCTGTCTTTATTTTATTGATTCTATTATTTTCCGCAAATTTTAGGCTTACCTAGTCGTAGAGACTGGGTGTCGTCACGATACCTTTCGGAGGGCAAAACGGGTCGTGACAAGTTGGTATCAGAGCGTCTAGGTTCATAGGAGTCACCAGTCACAAGCCGGTTTATTAGAGTCTCGCCAATCGGTGCGAAGACGTCCGTATCTATCTTCGAGAGGTTGTGTAACTGTTAAGAACAATCAAATTCTTTGGAATTCCTTATCGTGCTAGTTACTATCATCAATTCTTAAACTCTATTCTATTCTTGCTTGCAGATGGTTCATACCCGTACCGGACATACCGATGACCAGGCACCCGGGCCCCCAGTCAGAGCCACCAGAGTTAGGGGCCGGGGTAAAGGACGAGCACGCGGTGCAGCCCGAGCACCGACTAGAGCAGAGGCGGAGGAGCCCCCAGCAACTCCAGCTGGAGGGGCACAGGAGGTCCCTACTGTTACTCCAGACCTCTAGGAGACATTGGCCCAGTTCTTGAGTGCCTTCAGCACTCTGTCTCAGGCGGGACTACTTCTGATAGCTCCAGCTACATCCCAGGCCGGAGGAGGGACACAGACTCCCACAGCCCATACTCCTGAGTAGAGGGTTCATATTGGGCAGGTTCTAGAGTATATTCCTATGCCCCCAGCAGCTCCAGCCCAGCATGAGACTAGGATAGTTGTTCCTGAGGCAGAGCAGCTCCGACTTGAGAGGTACAAGAAGTACCACCCACCTGAGTTCAGTGGACTAGCTTCGGATGACGCCCTGGGTTTTCTCGAGGGGTGTCATCGCATTCTCCGCACTATGGGTATTGTGGAGACGATTGGGGTTTCTTTCACTGCTTTCCAGCTGAGGGGANACCCCAGTATTCGGACCAGCATGGCCAGAGAGCTAGAGACTGATATTACTTACCAGCAGGCCGTGAGTATTGCCTGGAGGATTGAGACTATGTTAGCCCAAGACAGGGAGGAGAGAGAGGCCAAGAGGTCTTGAGAGACTGGTCATTTTTCAAGAGCCCGTGCACCAGCAGCACGCTATGGTAGGGGTTTTGTGAGTCGCCCCGTTCATTCAGTTCTCCCAGCAGCCAGTGGTATTCCAACTCCTTCTAGACCTTAGGAGCCTTATTATGCACCACAAGTATCTCAGGTGCCTCCAGCTCGAGGTGCTATCACTGTCCAGTCCAGCAAGCCATATCAGAGTCAGCAGCGGCCGCCACGTCCTCCGAGGGGTTGTTTTAAGTGTGGTGACCCTCGTCATATGATCAGATATTGCCCCAGAGCGAGGAGGGGCGCACCACCTCAGACTTATCAGGGTGCACCACCTCAGACTTATCAGGCCCCACGTCTTCCACCAGGTCCTTCAGCTATTCTTCTAGCCGCAGCTGCTACCCCACCACCTCAGGAAGCTCGAGGTGAAGGTCGGGGAGGTCGAGGTCGCCCTAGAGGGGGAGGCCAGGCCAGGTACTATGCTCTTCTGGCCCGGTCCGAGGCCATTGCTTCAGATTCAGTCATTACAGGTATTGTTCCCGTTTGTCATAGGGATGCATCAGTATTATTTGATCCAGGCTCCACATATTCGTATGTGTCTTCTTATTTTGCTTCACATCTAGGGATATCTCGGGATTCTTTGAGTTTCCATGTTTATGTTTCTACTGCGGTGAGAGATTTTCTTATTGTGGACCGCATATATTGATCATGTTTGATTGCTATCAGTGGTTTTGAGACTAGAGCTTATTTATTACTACTAAGTATGGTAGATTTTGATGTTATATTGGGTATGGACTGGTTGTCTCCCTACTATGCTATTCTTGATTGTCATGCCAAGACCGTTACGCTGGTTATGCCAGGATTACCGAGGTTAGAGTGTAGAGGTTCCTTAGAGTATACTCCACGCCGAGTCATTTCTTTTCTTAAGGCTGAGCGGATGGTTGAAAAGGGGTGTGATGCATATTTGTATTATGTGAGAGATGTTAGTGCTGAGACCCCTACAGTTGAGTCAGTTCCAGTTGTCAGGGACTATCATGATGTATTTCCAGCTGATCTTCCGGGTATGCCGCCCGATAGAGACATTGATTTCGGCATTGACTTGTTGTCGGGCACTCAGCCCATTTCCATTCCTCCTTATCGCACGGTTCCTCCTGAGTTGAAGGAGTTGAAGGAGTAGTTACAGGAGTTGCTTGGAGAGGGATTCATCAGGCCCAGTGTATCACCTTGGGCGCTCAAGTATTATTTGTGAAGAAAAAGGATGGTTCGATGCGTATGTGTATTGACTACCGGCAGCTGAATAAGGTGACAGTGAAGAACAAGTACCCATTGCCTCGAATTGATGATCTATTTGACCAGTTACAGGGTGCTAGGGTGTTCTCCAAAATTGATCTGCGTTCGGGTTATCATCATTTGAATATTCGAGAGCCGGATATCCCGAAGACTACCTTCAGGACCAGATATGGCCACTATGAGTTCCTTGTTATGTCATTTGGGCTGACCAAGCCCCAGCAACCTTCATGCACCTGATGCACAACATATTTCGGCCTTATCTTGATAATTTTGTCATTGTGTTCATTGATGACATTCTGGTATATTGTCGGTCCTAGGAAGACCATGATCAGCACTTGAGGACCGTGCTTCAGACATTGAGAGAGAAGAAGTTGTATGCCAAGTTTTGTAAGTGTGAATTTTGGCTTGATTATGTGGCATTCCTAGGCCATGTGGTGTCTTCGGATGGGATCAAGGTAGATCCGAAGAAGGTGGAGGCGGTGCAGAGTTGGCCCAGACCGTCCTCAGCTACTGAGATTCGCATTTTCCTCAGCTTGGTTGGGTATTATTGCTGTTTTATAGAGGGATTTTCATCCATTTCAACGCATATGACCAGACTGGCCCAGAAGGGTGCATCTTTTATATGGACTGAGGAGTGTGAGGAGAGCTTTCAGAATCTCAAGACATCCCTGACTACAGCTCTTGTGTTGGTATTTTCTACCGGTTCCAGGTCCTCTACAGTTTATTGTGATGCTTCGAGGATTGGCCTGGGAGCGATATTGATGCAGGACGGTAGGGTGATTGCCTACGCGTCCATACAGTTGAAGGTTCATGAGAAAAACTACCATGTTCATGATATTGAGTTGGCAGCGATTGTTCACGCCCTGAAGATATGGCGTCATTATTTATATGGTGTTCCCTGTGAGATGTTCACGGATCACCGGAGTTTGCAACACATATTCAGGCAGAAGGATCTAAATTTGCGCCAGCGTAGGTGGTTGGAGTTGCTAAAGGACTATGACATCACTATAATATACCACCCGGGGAAGGCCAATGTGGTGGTCGACATCTTGAGTCGTCGGGCGGAGAGTTTGGGGAGTTTGGCATACCTCCGTGCAGCTGAGAGGACTCTAGACTTAGATGTTCAGTCCTTAGCCAGTCAGTTCGTGAGATTGGATCTTTCTGAGCCTTGCCGGGTATCATCTTGTGTGATTGCTCGATCTTCTCTTTATGACCGTATCAGAGAGAGCCAGTATGATGATCCCCACCTTTTGGTTCTTCAGGATAGAGTCTGGTGGGGTGATGCCAGGGATGTGACTATAGGAGATGATGGTGTGATGAGGATGCAGGGTCAGATCTGTGTACCTAATGTGGATGGGCTTCGGGAGTTGATTCTTAAGGAGACCAATAGTTCGCGGTATTCCATCCATCCGGGCATCACGAAGATGTACCAGGATCTGAGACATCACTATTTGTGGCGAAGGATGAAGAATGATATAGTGGAGTTTGTAGCCAAGTGTCTCAACTGCCAGCAAGTCAAATGTGAGCATCAGAGATCGGGAGGGTTACTTCAGCAGATTGAGCTTCCAGAGTGGAAGTGGGAGCGGATCACCATGGACTTTGTGGTCGGACTTCCTCGAACTTTGAGGAATCATGATGCTATTTGGGTGATTGTGGATCGGCTGACCAAATCAGCCCATTTCATTCCAGTGCTGACTACATATTCATCTGAGAGGTTGGATGAGATTTATATCAGAGAGATTGTTGACCTCTACGGTATTACAGTATCTATCATTTCAGACAGAGGTACCCAGTTCACTTCACGGTTCTAGAGAGCCGTTCAGCAAGAGTTAGGCACCAGGCTAGATTTGAGTACAGCTTTTCACCCTCAGACAGACAGGCAGTCCGAGCGCACGATTCAGATTCTCGAGGATATGCTCCATGCCTATGTGATAGATTTTGGAGGGTCATGGGATCGATACTTGCCCCTTGCAGAGTTTTCTTATAACAACAACTACCAGTCCAGCATTCAGATGGCGCCATATGAGGCTTTGTATGGTAGGCGGTGTAGGTCCCCCGTGGGATGGTTTGAGCCGGGCGAGGCCCGATTCTTGGGTACAAACTTGGTTCAGGATGCCCTGGAAAAGGTGAAGGTGATTCAGGAGAGACTTCGCACAGCTCAGTCCAGGCAGAAGAGCTATGCGGACCGGAAGGTTCTTGACTTGGCATTTATGGCAGGTGATCGATTTTTACTTCGAGCATCGCCTATGAAGAGCGTCATGAGGTTCGGGAAGAAAGGCAAGCTGAGTTCGAGATTTATTGGCCCTTTTGAGGTGTTGCGATGTGTTGGGTAGGTTTCTTATGAGCTAGCCATGCCTCCCAGCCTAGCAAGGGTTCATCCGGTGTTCCACGCCTCCCTGCTCCAGAAGTATCACAGAGACCCAACTCATGTTTTGGATTTCAGCTCAGTCCAAATGGACAAGGATCTATCATATGTTGAGGAGCCTGTAGCTATATTGGACAGGCAGGTCAGGAAGCTCAGATCGAAGAATATTGCCTCAGTTAAAGTTCAGTGGAGGGGTCAGCCAGTCGAGGAGGCGACTTAGGAGACCGAGCAGGATATGTGGAGTCAGTACCCTCATCTTTTCACATCTTCAGGTATGTTTCTATACTCGTTCGAGGATGAACGATTTTCTTAAGAGGGGAAGGATGTAACGACCAGGTCAGTTGTTTTGAGAATTAGTGCCCCGATCCCCTATTAACCGCTTCTCCCATGTCTATTTATGTTATTGGAACTTGTCGGAGCGTTGAGTGATGAAATCTGGGGTGATTTTGGACACATAGTCCATAAATGTCGAATTTAGCTTTAGAAATCTGGCGGTAGCTAGAGCTGTGTGAAGACAGATCCGAAATGGAATTCCGTCGAATCTGTTAGCTCCGCTGGGTGATTTTGGGGTTAGGAGCGTGTTCGGAATGTGTTTTCGAGGTGGGATGTGGATTTAGGCTTGAATTGGTGAAAGCTAGAAATTCGGCGATTTCGGCCGATAGGTGAAATTTTGATATCGGACTCGGAATGGGATTCCGAAAGTGACAGCAGGACCGTAATGCAATTTGTGACCTGTGTGCAAAATTTGAGGTCATTCGGATGAGTTTTGACGTGTTTCAGCATCGGATGTAGATTCTAGAAATTTCACAAGTTCTTAGGCTTGAATCTATGCATAATTCATGATTTTGATGTTATGAGATGTGTTTTTAAGGCTCGACCAAGTTTGAACAAGGTATTAGGGTTAGTTGGTAGGTTTGGTTGAGGTCTCGGGGGCCTCGGGGTTGTTTTGGATGCCCAACGGGTGAATTTGGGACTTTAAGAGTAGCTGAACCATTCTGGTTCTGGTGTCTCGCACCTGCGATGGTAGTTCCGTAGGTGCGGACACGCAGGTGCAAAGGGGGTGCACGCAGGTGCGGACGTAGCTTAGGCTGGCCTGACTCGCATGCGTGGAAGAGTATCCACAGGTGCGGAGCAGCACCTGCGACCCAGCCACCGCAGGTGCGACCCCAGGTCTTTTAATGAGTTTCCGCACCTGCGATTGTGTTTCCGCAGGTGCGATCCCAGTGTCGCAGGTGCGAAATATCTGGGCTGTTATACCAAAATCCGAGGGTTTGAAATTCATAACTCCAAAATCGATTGTGAGCTCGGAACTTGGCGATTTTCAGTGGGTTTTTTAAGAGGATAATCATAGGTAACGTTTTCTAACCTTAATCCATTTGTATATCAATAATCTCTATCAATTTCCTCCATTTAATCAATGAAATTGGATGAAAAACCATGAAATTGGGATGAAATTTCCCCAATTAGTAATCTGAGGATTTAGGGAGATTTAGACATCGGATTTTGTTGATTCTTTTTCAAGTGGGTTCATGAGCGAATGGGTGTTTGGGAAATACAAATTTTACCCGATTTCGAGACGTGGGCCTGGGGACTTTTTGGGCTAGCTTATATAATTAGCTATTTTGTTCCCTTGAAGTGATATTTACATTATGCAATCGATTTGAATAGATCTGGGCCACCCGGAGTCGGACACTCGTGGCAAGAGCGTGGTATTGAGTTGATTAGCGCAGTCAAGGTAAGTGGCTTGCCTAATTCTATGTTGGGGACTTCCCCTTAGGTATTTTTATACTGATTTTGTTACGTGGACACCGTGTACGTGGAGTGACGAGTGCGTACACGGGTCATTGTTGCTAAAATCCTAATTTTACTTCCATGAAATCACTCATTTTCATCCCTATATTACTGTTTCCTGTCTTAACTGAGTAGTTAGCTTAAGAGTAAGCATGTCTACCTGTCCTTACTTGTTTTCCTCTTATTTGCTACTAGTTCCACCATGCTTAGGTAGCTTTACTCTATTCTTGCCTGTTATTTTCTTGGACTGTTTAATTAAACTGTATCCGACATACTTCTGCTTTGCATATTTAAATTGGGACTACAGATCGAGATCCGGAAGCTTTCCCCTTGTACTGCATTTCATATTTAAATCGGGACTACGGACCGAGATCCGGGAGCTTTCCCCCTGTATTGAAATGCATATTTAAATTGGGACTACTGACGGAGATCTAGGAGCTTTCCCCCTGTACTGCATAGCATATTTAAATTGGGACTACGGACTGAGATCCGAGAGCTTTCCCCGTGTACTACATTGCACATTTACTGTTGATATATATGTTGTGCTGAGCCGAGGGCTCTCTTTCTGTTATTAATTCTTCTAGTTTCCATTAATCATGTTTGTGAGCACATGATTTTTTACCTATCGTATAATCCTATAAATCTCACTAAATTAATTAATTTTATGAATTTTTATTGATTTTTTTAATATTTGCAAATTTATTTATTTTTTACATTATATATCCATAATCCGTCATTTAAATACGTAAATAATTTAAAATGGCTAGATTAAGCACATAACTTTAGTTAACATCTAAATGGATATAATTATAAAGTCGATTAATGTTTAATTTCTTGATTTAATTAGCTGTTTTAACAACATTGTGAAGTTTTTCCTTTAATTGATTAGGAGTAAGTAAAACCATATGACTCTTGATTAATTAATTGGATAAAACTAGTCTAAAATTAATTATTATGTGTTTAGTTTTAATTTAATTAATTAATTAAGTTTTACATTCTAATGGGTTAAAAATCGGACCTCCTGGAATCCGGCAAGGTCCAACGACCTCCTTTTTTTTTTTGGCCAAAACCCCTTTAACGGGTATCCCCCCCTTCCTTTCTAACTGTTTCTTGTACTATTAGCATGAATATGTCATGGTTTAATCACTTTTTTTTAATTTGTTGTATCATTGTTTAGATTTTTTGTTTTCTTTCATCGTTTTCTTCTACCTGTTCATATTTCTTCCTCATCGTTTAGTTTAAGCTCTAAATGTATTTCATGACAGTCATGTTTTGATTTGTTCTCTTCAATTAAGTAATTAGGTTTCTCTAATAACCATGTTTCCTAACTTAAGTTTTGTCATTGTCTGTATGTATGACTGTTCTTCTTTGATTCGCACTATCTTCGGTTTGATTAATTCAGTGTTTAACATGTTATGCACATTCCGGACTGTTTTGCAACCATGTTTAGTCTCTTAGGATTTCCTGTTAATCATCATTGATTTATTAGGTGTTCTACTTGTTAAAATTAATAATTAGCTTTATTGATTCATGCTTAAGTTTTCCAGAATACCTTTATTGTCGCTTTATCTCCTCTCTAAATGCTACTGTCTACCTCCATTTGATTAATCACCCTAACTTTAGTATAGTCTGAAGATTAATCATTCACCTAGATTAATTGATTATTTAATTAGGCTCCTAACTTCATTAAGAGTTTAGTTACTAATATAATTAACTAAGACCAAGGGTCAATTGAACAAACTAATTGAGCACCCTTAATTAATTGAGTCCTAATGCTAGTTAAGAAGAATTATTAGTTTTAATTAACCAAAGCAAGCTAATTAGGATTAACTAACCCAAGTTAATAGTTAACCCCAATCAGCTCAACCCTAGTTACCTAAGGGTAATTCTAGAGACTTTAAGGGGGTAATATAGGGTTTTGGCTAAAGGAATCTTGGGTGTAACAACCCAAGAACCTTCCAAAATAAGGAAATCAGATTTTTTGGGGTTAGGATAGTAATCTTAGGGGTGAGAATTTTCTAGAATGAGGGCAGCTGCCCCCAAAGGATAAGGGTGACAACTGCATTTGTACTATTTCCAGCTTATTGGATAAGGAATATGCTAAGCATATCATATCCCAAATACCCCTATATATACACACACTTTTTACCATTAAAAGGACTTTTCTTTTTGGAGGACTGAAAATCTGGATACACACACAGATTTCTGAGGGAATTCTCTGCATTTTTTACTACTAAAACAGACTTCACACACACAACTTTCATTTTTCTATTCTGCAATCGCTGCTTAGAATCTGAGAAGAAGAAGAAACATCAAAATACAGAGGGGATTAAAAATGTGCCTCAAAAATCTGATTTTTGTTTGGTTTTGACCTTAAGGATTGGTTTTGACTACTATTTCCTCTTAAGATACAAAGGTTTTGGGGTCTAAATTCCTACTCTTTGCTGGTTATTTTCTCCTGGACTGTCTGGTTTATACTCGACTGATTTACTGCTGTTTGCTGGGTTTTTCTCCTTACCGCTGGTTCTTCATCTCTCCCTGGCCTTTATTTGGTCAGGTCCTTTGTTAATTTCTCTTAAAAAAAGGTATGTACATTCTTATTCTAAATGAAAATTTTCAGATCTGAACCTCTGTTTTATGTTGATGTGCAAATCTGTTGTTTGTAGTCAAAATTCTTTTTTTTTCTGTTTGTATGCAAACCTGAAAATGTGGTGTTCAAATGCTTATGGGTGTTCTTGATATTTCAGTCGATTTTATCTTTTGTTAGCTTATAGATAGAAAATTTTGAGTAAATGATATTGAATCTTTTTTGATGTATGTGAATCCTTCGAAGCTCACTTTGAAGAATGTAGTCTA
>ML423845.1:17121-60605 GCA_005239525.1 Nicotiana knightiana
TTTTTTTCTGTTTGTATGCAAACCTGAAAATGTGGTGTTCAAATGCTTATGGGTGTTCTTGATATTTCAGTCGATTTTATCTTTTGTTAGCTTATAGATAGAAAATTTTGAGTAAATGATATTGAATCTTTTTTGATGTATGTGAATCCTTCGAAGCTCACTTTGAAGAATGTATTCTATTTTCCTAGTTGACTCGCATTAAGGGAAGCAGGTCTGACCTCCTAATGGTCAGTTCCTCTCCGAAAAATGCATAAACATTTCACTCATTTTTGAAGAAAGCTTACAAAAGAAATGCAGGCTTGAGTCACAGAGTACTCCGGGCTTGCACAGGAGCAGCAGATTCTTTTATCTGTTTATATTTATTATCCCGTTTTAGGAAATTGTATTTTGGAGTAAAAATGACAATGTAACAGCATAAATTCTATACTTTTTTTTTGTTTCTTGTAAATATGGACTGAACATTCTACAAAGTATAGTCAGCTTTATTTTCTTCCTTTTACTAATGTGAAACCCCCTTGAAATTGGGCCAGCTTGATAGAACAGCCCACTAAGGCTCTAATCAAGTTAAACCCCCTAGGCTATCAGGCCAAAATGGAGTATACAAGACCAAAGTTTAGAGATGCTTACTCTAAGAAGTAATACAATGTTAGTTAGGCCTTTAATCATTAGGATTCAACTGAAGTTCAAAAGCATTTCTGATAACGCTCAACTATGTCTTATAGAAAGACTAAACGGGCGTTGCAAATATAAATCTGGGGTATTACACCCAAAGTCGATCCCACAGAGAATTGTACGTATCAATTGAGTCTATAAAATACTAAACTAGTGTTTAATCAATTTTCTCAAGACTTTTGAATATCAATTTGTGTTGTTTAACTAATTCTACTAACAAAATAATAAACTAGTAATTGACTAACAATTTAATGTAAACAATGATAATAAAGGTCTAAGGTTATGGTTTCCCCCGTTGGTGAATTCTTTCTCGGATACTTCTTATAGCTTGATTAATCGTCTCTATCAATCATGAACACTCTATCTACCATAAATCTCTCTCAAGTAATTATGATAATTTACTAGACGCACTCTCTCAAGTTACGCTAGCTAGATCGCAATACAGTTCACTTTAGATTGCACCCGAGGTATCGTTATCTCTAATCCAACCTCTAAACCCTCGGTTATGACTTTCGTCTATACTCTGGGAGTGGTGTTGTTCAAACAATTACCTAAATATGCACTCTCTCTCAAGTAGATACATACTAAATAGGCACAGCTAATTGATGGCCATTCAATTAACTACAATAAGAACGTAGTTGAACAAATAGAGAATAATCAATCAAAATATATTAATATCACAAGAAATTCATCCCCAACGGGTTATATCAAAACCCTAGGTGAAAAACTTAGCTACTCATGTCTAGAAGAAACAAAACTACAGGAAATTGCATAATTGAAATATAAAGTAAGAAATACTAGGATGTAGAACTCAATGATCTTGCGCTTCAATGGAATTTTCTTCTTGTCTACTTTGATTCACGAAAATCCCCCTTGTAATTGTGTTTTAGGAGTCTATTTATAGGTTTAGGGTGAACCCTAACCGTGTAGGAGACTTCTATTTCACTTGGAAAACACTTAAACCCGTCAAAACTCAATTTCTGGCCGAACTGGGGACTTGGCGTTTGGACCCAAAGGCCTGGCTAACGCCAGGCAAGGGCTGGCGTTTTAGCCCAAACGCCTGGCTAACGACAGGTAGGGTCAGGCTGTTTGGCTCTGTCGCCCGGCTATCGCCCGGGTGTCTCTTTTCGCGTATTTTTCGACGTATTTGCATCCTTTTAGCTCCGTTTCCATCTCCACTTCACCTACACATGAAATAAACTCCATTAAGCACATAACAAGTGTAATTTTATCATTAATGCACATAAAATGTAAGGTATATCACATGTTAAACTATGCAATTTAGTCTCGCATCAATTTCTCCTAAACCTTTTCGTATAATCATGTATTCGAATTAATCTGTCCGGAATATCACTATGAGCACTTGCTGAAATTCCGGAAATAATTACCTCAGATACAATGAGTTTCAAAATATATAAATATGAATTTGTGATTCAAAGTGTTTTTTTAATTCATATCACATTCTTTGGTTTTTCCTGAATTTACAACAATTCCGTGTAGGGCCCAATACGTATGAATTATTAATTAAAAGGCATGTGTTTGGGCCATCTGAAATTGATAAAACTATTCAACCAATGTTCTATTATAGCTGAATGTTGGTTATTTGACTCCTTAAATATGTAACTTGTGAATCAGTAATCTGTTAGATTCCCTGTAAACCTTTCATTGTTGACATGCTTTTAATGGAATTGCATAGATTTACTTCTTTCACAACTAGCCATAATTAGGATTGGCCAAAAGGGGTAAATGATAAATTAGGCTAAAATATGGCCATAGCCCAAATGTTCGGCTTTTAGATTAGTGAACTAATATGACCTTCTACATATCCTCTAGGTTAGAAGCGACCACCTTTACTTTGAAACTTGACAAAAATTGAGTATTACCTCAAATTACCTTAACTTACACTCGGGTGTGACAACTCATGTCCCCGTCTTCAACTTCAAATTATATTAAAATTGCGTGTTGCAATTATGGGTGCATTTCATGTGGCGTAATTGAAATATGTCCAAAACAAACAAGTGCACGCCATCGTGACTTGTTTCAACATGAGTCCATAAAAATTAAAAGCGGCTAAAAAGTGAAAAAGACTAAAAAGCACAATAGGTTTAAAATATGTAAATAATTAGATAATCAGGCCAAATATTAATAGTTAAGCGACCGTGCTAGAACCACGGAACTCGGGAATGCCTAACACCTTCTCTCGGGTTAACAGAATTCCTTACTCGGATTTCTGGTCGTAGACAAATTAAAACAGAGTCAAAAACTTCCTCGGTTTGGGATATTAAAATAAACGGTGTCCCGGAGCATCGTCAAAAATCCGGGTGGTGACTCTAAAAAATAATAATAAATCCCAAAACCGAATAATGTCACTTTAATTGAAAAACTCCCTTATTACCCTTCATTAATCCGAGGGGTAGTGAAAAAGGAGGTGTGACAGCTCTGGCGACTCTGCTCGGGATATCGAACCCAGAATCTCTGGTTCAGGGTTCAGAATTCGAGCTTGAAATAGACTGTATGGCTTTATTATCTGATTTTTACATGTTTAAACCTAACGTGCTAAATGTCACTTTTTACCGCTTTGATATTATTTGAACTGTATATAAATTGTGCTGAAACCCTCTTCTCTCTGAGTCTTCTAAATCATCTGGGAAGTGTGCACTTCGTGTGACTTCTTTTCTGTTAGAGTCATATCCAAATTTTAGAACGAGGTACGGACAAGTTGCAAAGCCGGTGAAGCTTCTGTATTTCCGGTACGCTGCCCCGACCTCGGCTCGAGCTGTCCGCTCGGGTAAGCCTAGTCTAGAACAAAACCCCAGGTTTAAACCTAGAATAACAAAACCTCATGCCGGATCCCTAGTAGGAACGCTTATCTGCATCATGCACATTCGACTTAGGGGGCTCAACACAGGGGTTGAGTCCGTCTAGGACAGGTTTACCCGAAATGAAAGACTACCCTGCTGCATCTTACTTGCTATGAATGCATTTATTTGTCTCAGCTTGTGTATCGACCGGCTAAACCAAAAATGAACAGAAAAACCAAGAGTGAGGTAAAATAGAGAATTCACCCTGTTTTGAAAATCCTCGTATTTACCCCGAAACTCTGCAAAAATTCCTGAAAAAATATATAAAACAAAATGAGTGGGTGTATATTTTTAATCAGTCAGGATATTCCCAAACTACGCTTTGTTTGATTCTCACGGGTGTGGGATACGTAGGCAACCCTCATCGGGTCCAACTCCATTTTTCAAAATCAAAAGGATATATCCCTAAATAAAATTAAGTGATGCCATTATAGCCTGATCGCCCAAATGGGGCGCCGGAAGGCCGTTTTACAAAAGTGGCCGCCTGTGTTTTGTCTTTAAATTTTGACCCAATTCGCGAACACAGCCTTAAAGGGCCGTATTCGCGAAGGTGGTCCATTTTTATTTATTATAAAACCCTTTGCCAAAATGACACTTTTCAAAATGTTTTCTGTGGTTTTAATCAAAACCGAATGTGCAGGATGAATACAGTTGAAATAATCCCCTTCAGGGCAGTCGAGGAAATCCCTCTAGGACTCCATATGTGGGGGAGAAACTTGAGGGAAACCAGTAGAAAGTCTGTTGTGAAAGCTTTAGGGGGACTTACTGGCCTTTTAAAGATCAAGCCGAGGTTGGACATCGTCGAGGCTCTAGTACCGTTTTGGGACCCGCCCACAATGTATTCCACTTTTCAGACTTTGAATTGACGCCCACGCTAGAGGAAATAGCAGGGTATGATGGTCTCGATGACAATCTCAGAAGTAGGTACCCAGTGGCACCCAGGGCGGTGACTCCCCACAAGTTTTTGGATCTGTTGAACATTAGCCGGGACGTCCAAGACCCACACTTGTCCGAAGGCTTCTGCACTTTCTACTTTCTTTACAGACGTTATGGAGATCCCCAGGGTTATGAGGCTAACAACACTGGTCTAACTCACAAAGATCAGGCTAAATGGGAAGCCCGCCGGGGGCTAGCTTTTGTGGTAGCATTCTTGGGCACCTTGATCTTCCCAAGAAGTGACGTATGCATAGACATTGGGCTTGTGGGAATAGCAGACTTCATGATGAAAAAGTCCAATGGCACACTTATACCGATGGTCTTAGCCGAGATTTACCGTGCTCTGACAATTTGCCAATCTGGGGGAAAATTCTTTGAGGGGTGCAACCTGCTCCTACAAATCTGGCTGATCGAGCACCTCTATCACCGCTCGGGATACATGAACTACGGTTTAACCGGTTTGAACTGCATCGAGGAACATAGTACTCGGGTAAAAGGCCACCAATTTCCTGAAGGCACGGAGGCCTGGCACTCATACTTGAGCTCACTGACTGCTAACCAAATCGAGTGGACGTTCGGGTGGCTCCCTCTCAGCGAGGTTATCAATATGTCTATTGAGGTTTGCTATCTCCTGTTAATGGGCCTGCGAAGCATTCATCCATATGCCCCGCACCGGGTCTTATGCCAGTTGGGGAGACAACAGGGTGTTCCCCATGATGAGGATTTAAGCCAACAAGCCATTGAGTTATGCCCAAGAGCTGCATTTCCTGAAGGCAGGGTCCGTCAAATCTGGAATGAGTGCAGGTTTTTAGAACCTCAAACTCGGGTGAAAGACTTATCCAAAGGGGAAGTGGAGCCCGCCTACACCTCTTGGTACGATGTAAGAGGCAGGGAGCATCAAGAGTAAGAACGACCCACAAAGAGACCCCATGTACAACAATTCACCGAGCAAACTCAAGAGCATTGGGCTTGGTTAGAAAAAGAGAACAACTACCGAGCCACCATAAGCAAGTTGGAGGCCAAGGTCAGGGAAATGAAGTTCGAAAACATTCTACATACTGCCTCAATCGAAGGGGAGAAAAATAGATTAGCCCAAGAAAATGAAGTCCTCCCGGCCCAGATACAGGAACTAAAAACAGCTGCTGAGAACCCAGAGAGAAGCAGGGCTGATGAAAGGCTTATCAACAGCCTGAGGCATAAAGTATGTAGCTATGGGAATGATTTAGACAAAGCTGAAGAAGAACTGGCCGAAGTTCGGGCAAGATTAACAAGAAGTGCAGAAGAAAGAACCGAGTTTGTCCAGAGACTAAAAAGGAAATATGACCAGGAAGTCGTGGGTTTGAAGGAATAATTGGCCGCCCTCGAGAACGAAATGTCCAAACAGGCAAAAAGGTTTAAAACAGAGAGGGAACAGTGTTATGCCATGATGGCTCGGTTAGAAAAAGAGTTGCAACAATGGCAAGAACAGAGTCACAAAGATGCCCAAACTTTAGAGGCGAGATCCCAACAAATCAGACGCCTGCTTCAAGAGAAGGGTATTATCAGGTGAAGGGTCCAAGAGATAGCATACTAGATCGTCACCAGATGTCAGGAATGCGAAGATATGACTCGGACCACTTTTTTCTCAACAGTTATGATCATCGTCCACAAGATAATGGACGACCTTTACCGCCTCCGACAAGACATAGCACGCAGGCTCGTGGCAAGGCCGAATGATGCCCCACCGGCCCCTAGAGCAATGGAAGCACTAATGTATTCTTGATATTTTCGAGGTTGTACTTCACTTTTCTAGTCGTAGTCATGTGTTGGGTCCACAGTTAGTTTTTATATTTTAGAAAATATGTGTCAAGTCTGTTTTGCAAACTCTGTAATTCCAAAAATGGGCTGCCAGTTTTCTGTAATCAAAAGTGTTTATTTAATGAATGGAAATTTTTAGAATGAAAATTTTAGAAAAATAATATATGCATCTCTTTGGGTTTTGCTAGCATGAACTACGTGATGATCTAATTCATGCGGCGTCGTGATACGTAGGCAATCCACATAGGATTCGATCATAACCATAATAAAGGAAACCGAGCGAGGAATAAAAAAAATAAAAAAAAAAAGAAAGCGGAAGCAATAACAAAGGAAAGGGAAAATGATAAAAAGAAAAACAAACCGAGAGATAAAGCCGGGATGAAATACACAACTGTGGCAAAAATATATAGAAAAGCATCAGGTGCATTGCATACCCCGTACGTGCAATTACCTATGTGATAAATGTTTTAACCTAACGTTTTGTTGGTTCAATCAAAAAGGTATTTTAAGGTGGTTGGTTTTGCGGCAACCTAGCTTCCCATACTTACGTCACTAGATCAAAGGGGAGCATAGAAATGACATTTGAAAGTCACCTGCCAATCGTCAACTCCTCCGTGGAAGACCTAAATCCAGCCATCCCAACATTTGAATCTGCAACAGCTAAAGAGAACAGGACTCTGCGTTGCCGCATGCTGGAAATGTGGGACGCATGGTCCAATGGTAGGGAACCGTCCAGTACCATCCTGGGTTTCCCAGAGATAATCCCCAGGGTAGGAGGGACGTCCAACATCCCCATAAGCTACCCAGCCACGCCATTGGGATATCCAACTATGTCGGCTCACTTTGCCGGAAGGCCTTCTGAGGTTCGCCCCCAGGCTTTATTTTCTGGTGTGTCTTCCAACATTTTCACCGCACCACCAATCTCCGCCACGGCCCCACCAGCTATCTCTGGGCCAAGTTTCGAGCTGCCAGCATTCACATTCCAAACACCATCCGTCCATCAGGATGCCGCTCATGCTACTCCCAATGCATATCCCCAAAAAACTCAGCCCGAGTTCACTTTGGGACAGGATAAGAAAAGCTTCGAGAACGAAGAAATAACTCGAAAAATGAAGAGTATTGAACAGAGCCTCAAAAATATACAGGGGCTGAGCGGGCAGAAAAGTGTCTCCTATGCAGATTTGTGCATGTTCCCACACGTCCATCTGCCTCTCGGATTCAAAACCCCAAAGTTCAAAAATATGACGGACATGGAGACCCCATAGCCCATCTGAAAAGGTACTGCAACCAGCTCAGGGCAACAGGTGGGAAGGAGGAACTTCTCATGGCATATTTTGGAGAAAGCTTGACGGGGATTGCATCAGAATGGTACATGGACCAGGATATATCCCGCTGGCACATATGGGATGACTTGGAACGGGACTTTGTCCGGCAATTCCAATACAATGTGGACATCGCTCCTGATAGGAACTCACTATCCAATCTCAAAAAGAAACCCTCAGAGAGTTTCAGGGAGTACGCCATCAAATGGCGCGAACAAGCCTCCAGGGTCAAACCTCTGATGGATGAGGTTAAAATGGTCAGTGTTTTTCTAAAAGCATAGGAAGCTGATTACTTCCAAAATATGATGTCCGCCATGGGCAAACCATTCGCAGAAGCAATTAAAATCGGAGAAATGGTGGAGAATGGGCTAAAAACTGGTCATATCCTGAGCCAATCTGCCATAAGAGCAACCTCTCAGGCCATCCAAAGCGGATCCGGGATTGCAGCCAATAGGAAAAAGAAAGAAGAAGGGATCATGATGGTTTCCGATGTCAGGAAGCCTCGACAATACCCACGCCCATTTCCCAAAACCTCCCAACATTACTATCCTCATCAAGATGCAGCTTATGCTTCGCCCCCTTTTCCCTATGCAGTAATGAACGCTCAGCCACATCCAAGGCCGCAACAACAATACAATCAGAATAGAACTCCACCCCCAAAAAATAACCATCGTCCCCCAGCTCCATATAATCAACGCCCTCCTCAAAATAGCTACCCGTACAATGCTTACCCCAGAGAGCCACCGAGGAGACTTAATTTCACTCCCATCGGAGAGCCGTATTCCAGCCTCTTCCCAAAGTTAGTCCAGATGGGACTCCTGCAACCCGTACCTCCAAACGGGCAAAATCCCCAATCACCATCATATAGACGGGGTACTAGTTGTGCTTACCATTTCGGAGCAGAAGGGCACGACACAGAGGATTGTTGGACCCTCAAAAGGGCCGTGGAAAGCCTTATAGGACAAAAGAAAGTGGTTTTAAGGGACGAAGAAGCCCCCAATGTGACAAACAATCCACTGCCCGCTCACAATCATGGGCCTGTCATCGGCATGATTTGCGAGGACCAGGATTTCAATCCAGCTCTAAAGGTCATCATCGCCATCACAGATGTAGAAAGAAAACCCAAGACGGCGCCCAATCCGGCCAAGGAGATTGGAAAGAGTACCCCCGTCCCCCAGGTCACGGAACAGACTGAGACTGGGACAAATAAGGGACCCTATAAAGATGTTGTCCTTTACATCCCCTAGGCACATAGGAAAGAACAAAGTGTGTTGAGCCCTCCCAGAAGGTTACAATTCAACAGGGCAATAATGAATGGCTCAAAAATATATGTCCCGAAGAGGACGTATGCGGCGCGGGGGCAAATAATTTCACCCAGGCTGAACGAGCCCGTGGTTATTAGCCGCCGTCGCAAACTCCCATGAAGAATAATATTGCCGTACCATGGAATTACCGCAGGACGGTGGTGACATACAAAGGAAAAGAGATTACTGGGGAAACAGGCGATATAAACTCTTTAGAGAAATACCTCGACCCAGAAGAGCTAAACAAAAGCAAGTTGAAACGTTTTCTGCCCAAAAGGTCGATCGGTGCTGGAGAGGCAGAGGAATTCTTCAAGAATATGAAAACCTCTGGATACACCACAAACGAGGAGCTCAGAAAGTCCCCCGCCCAGATATCGCTTCAATCCTTGCTAGTAAATTCAAGCGAGCATCAGAAGATCCTGATCAAAACCCTCAACGAAGCATACGTTCCAGCCAACACCACAGTCGAGCAAATGGAGAGGATGGCAGACCGATTTTTTGAGGTCAACCGGATTTCGTTCAGCAAGAATGATTTTCCCCCGGAAGGGGCCACCCACAACAAAGCTCTCCACCTAACTGTTAAATGTGAAGTACCACGTAAAGAGAGTTATGATGGACGGTGGATTTGGGGTTGATATTTTCCCTATATCGACCTTACAAAGAATGGAGATCGGGACTGAAAAAATCAAGCCCAAAAATGTGTGCGTCTGTGCATTCGATGGTATCAAGAGAGACACGATCGGGGAGATTGATTTGATCTTGACAATCGGCCCTCTAGATTTCGAAGTGACATTCCAGGTCATGGATATGGATACTTCCTACAACTATCTCCTGGGAAGGCCTTGGATCCATGCGGCAGGGCCAGTGCCATCTACTCTCCACCTGATGGTTAAACTCGAATACGAGGACCAGGAAATCGTGGTCCATGGGGAAGACGAGCAATCTATTTACAGGGACCCATCAGCCCTATGTCTGGAAGCAAGAGAGGGCAGCGAGCACATAGTCTTCCAGGCTTTCGAGATTGTGGTTGCGGACCAGCACGAGGAAGGAACCCCGTGCCCTCAACCCTTCCTATCAAACGCGTTAATTATGGTCGCCAACGACATGATCAAACATGGGTACACACCTGGAAAAGGGCTTGGGGTGTCCTTGCAAGGCATTAAAGGACCCGTCACTTTGCCTACCAATAAAAAGTTTTTTGGCATAGGTTTTTAAGCTACCCCCGACGATGAAAAATGGGCTGACAAACGCAAGAAAAATGGTTGGGTATTGCCTCAACCGATCCCACACATCACCGCATTATTTGTCAATCCAAAATACGTGGAGGAAGAAGAAGAGGTTTTCACGGCCGATGAAATAGAAGAAATATGCGGAGAATGAGGCAAATATTGTACGAGGCCCATATGGTCCAACCAGGAGAGGGCTCCAGCACTGCCGAAGTACAGTATATGGGACTTGATGCCAAGTTGCAAAACTGGGAGGCTACTCCATTCCCCGTCCGGCGGGAGTCCCGTAGTTCAACTTTTGCCATCCTTTCTGCACTATGAGGTACTTCAGGGAGTAACTCAAGTTTTTAAATTCTTGCCTTTAAATTTCGATGTAAACCCTCCTATGTTCAAATTCAATGAAATGAAATCAAAATTTCATCGTCTACTATTCTTTCTGATTTTTGTTTACTTTTCTTATTTTTTTCAGTCCTAATAATGCAGCTTTAAAAAACATGACATGCTTGCGGACTTCGTGCTCTGATATTAATACGTCGTCTAACCTTGAAATAATGAATCAACAACGGGAATATGACGAAGAAGAGGCTTTTAGGGAAATAAATCGAGAATTGGAACAGTTCGAGAATAAGCCTAAGCCAAACTTAAGCGAAATGGAACCCGTTAACTTGGGCAATGAGAAAGAGATTCGAGAAACCATGATAAGCGTCCACACAGATGAAAAGACTAGAGACGTCTTGATTCAACTCCTATTTGAATTCAAAGACGTATTTGCTTGGTCCTATAATGACATGCCCGGACTAAGTATGGACTTGGTGGTACACAAATTTCCAACCTACCCCGGTCATCCACCTGTCCAACAAAAGCAGAGGAAATTTAAAACAGACATGAGCGACAAGAACAAAGAAGAGGTCGCTAAACAACTAAAGGCTGGAGTAATCCGAGTGGTCCAATACACCACCTGGCTAGCCAATGTGGTTCCGGTGCCTAAAAAGGACAGAAAGGTCCGAGTATGTGTCGACTACCGGGATCTGAATAAAGCCAGTCCCAAAGATAATTTTCCACTGCCAAACATACACATCTTAGTGGACAATTGTGCCAAACATGAGGTACAGTCTTTTGTCGATTGCTATGCCGGATATCACCAGGTATTGATGGATGAAGAGGATGCAGAAAAAATAGCCTTCACTATACCCTGGGGAACGTACTGTTACCGGGTCATGCCGTTTGGTTTAAAGAATGCTGGGGCGACTTATATGAGGGCCATGACCGCCATATTTCATGACATGATGCATCAGGAGATTGGGGTGTACGTGGATGATGTGATTGTTAAGTCCAGAACCCAAAATGACCATGTGCAGCATTTGAGGAAATTCTTCGAACGCCTGCGCAAATATAATTTGAAATTAAACCTAGCCAAATGCGCTTTCAGAGTTCCATCCGGAAAATTAGTGGGATTTATAGTCAGTCGACGGGGCATCGAGCTGGACCCATCAAAGATAAAATCCATCCGGGATCTCCCACCCCCAAGAACCAAGAAGGAAGTCATGAGTCTGTTGGGTAGGTTGAATTACATCAGCAGGTTCATCGCTCAGTTGACCTCCACATGCGAGCCTATATTCAAGCTATTGAAAAAAGATGTGGCCATCAAATGGACAGACGAGTGCCAGGGCGCTTTTGACAAGATCAAAGAATATCTGTCAAATCCTCCAGTGTTAGTCCCACCAGAACCAGGGAGACCTTTGTTCCTATACCTAACGGTGCTAGAAAATTCCTTTGGGTGTGTTCTCGGGCAACACGATGCAACCGAAAAGAAAGAGCAGGCCATTTATTACTTAAGTAAGAAGTTCACAAACTACGAGGCCAAGTATTCTCAGTTAGAAAGGACTTGATGCGCTCTAACTTGGGTTGCTCAGAAGCTCAGACATTATCTGCTGGCTTATACCACCTACCTCATCACGAGGCTGGATCGTTTGAAGTACATTTTCCAAAAGCCAATGCCCACTGGGAGATTAGCGAAATGGCAAATCTTGCTCACAGAATTTGATATTGTCTGTGTCACTCGCACAACTATGAAAGCTCAAGCATTGGCCGATCGTCTAGCTGAAAATCCGGTCGATGATGAATACCAACCCTTGAGCACTTATTTTCTGGATGAAGAAATCAATTCCATAGAAGTAATCTCGGAAGGCGCTGACACTTGGAAAATGTTCTTCGACAGGGCAGCCAATGCGAAAGGTATCGGGATAGGGGCAATCTTGATTTCACCCACAGGACAACACTACCCTGCCACGGCCCGCCTCCGTTTCTTCTGCACAAATAATACTGCCGAATATGAAGCTTGTATAATGGGCATGAACATGGCCGTTGACATGGATGTAGAAGAGTTGTTGATCATGGGGGACACCGATTTGATCATTAAGCAGGCTCAGGGAGAGTGGGAAACTCGAGATGTTAAACTCCTTCCCTACAGACAGCATATGGAGAATCTTAGTAAGCGATTCAAAACCATCGAGTTCAGATATATTCCTCGGTGCCACAATAAGTTAGTTGATGCCCTGGCCACCCTAGCTGCAATGCTGCCCTATCCAGGTAATGTTCGCATAGACCCATTGAAGATCCAAATCAAGGAAAGACATGGTTACTGCAACATGGTCGAAGTAGAGTCCGATGTCCAACCATGGTATCATGATATTAAAAGATTTTTGAAGACAAAAGAATATCCTGAGCAGGCCAACGGAGACCAAAAGAGAACCATCCAAAGGCTCGCCAGCAGTTTCTTCCTAAGTGGGGAAGTACTGTATAAAAGAACTCCCGATCTAAATCATTTAAGATGTGTAGGCTCCAAAGAAACCGAAAAGATCATGGGTGAGGTCTATTCAGGAGTATGCGGTCCCCACATGAATGGGTACGTCCTCGCAAAGAAAATCTTGCGGGCTGGATATTATTGGATGACCATTGAGAAAGATTGTTTCGTTTCAAATACATGGCGACCTGATCCATGCGCCACCCTCAGAACTGCATCCTATGTCGGCACCCTGGTCATTTGTTGCTTGGGGAATGGATGTCATTGGGTCAATCGAGCCAAGGGCCTCAAACGGGCATAGATTCATTTTGGTTGCTATCGACTATTTCACGAAATGGGTCGAGGCCGTCACGTTCAAAGTTGTCACTAAGAAGGTGGTGGTGGATTTTGTGCACGCTAATATCATCTGTCGTTTTGGTTTCCCAAAAACTATCATTACCGACAACGCCGCAAATCTAAACAGTAACTTGATGAGAGAGGTATGTGAACAGTTCCAGATAACACACCGCAACTCGACCCCTTACCGGCCCAAAGCAAATGGCGCCGTTGAAGCTGCAAACAAAAACATCAAGAAAATTCTCAGGAAAATGATTCAAACATCTAGACAATGGCATGAAAAGTTGCCTTTTGCATTGCTGGGATACCGCACGACCGTGCGTACATATGTGGGAGCTACCCCTTACCTATTGGTTTATGGCACTGAAGCCGTAATACCCTCCGAAGTTGAAATTCCTTCCCTTCGGGTTATTGTCGAAGCAGAAATTGAAGACAATGAGTGGGTCAAGACCCGACTGGAGCAATTAACGCTGATTGATGAGAAAAGAATGGCCGCAGTTTGCCATGGAATATTATACCAGCAAAGAATGGCCCGCGCTTACAACAAGAAAGTGCGACCTAGGAACTTCGAGGTAGGGCAACTCGTTTTAAGACGTATCCTCCCACACCACGAAGAAGCGAAAGGAAAATCCGCCCCAAACTAGAAAGGTCCATACATCATAAGGAAATTGCTACCAAAAGGAGCGTTATACCTGGGGGGACATCAAAGGAAATGACCCCGAAACGGCTGTCAATGCGGATGCCGTCAAAAGATACTATGTTTGATCCTCTATATATTTGCAATTGTTCTCCGGTTGGGATGACGAAGGCTTTCATTATCGCTACCCAAACAACATTAACCTTTCTTGCAAACCCTTTGAGCCGGTTACTCTTCTTTGATTACCCTCTTTGGAACCCGAAGTTCTTATAAAAAAAATATATCAATTAGAAACAAAAACAACAACAAAAGTTTCCTGAACTATGTTCAACTTGATTCCGAAAGGATACGTAGGCAGCCTCTCCCTGGGGTTCAGTCACACCAAAATAAAAATTTCACATTTCCCTAAGAGTTTAAGTTGGGGCAAATGTTATGTTCAGTGACGTTTGCGCATAAAAGGTTCCAAAGTTGTAATTCAATACAAATTCTTTTCACCAAAAACCCTGTTCAAGTCCTTCCGATCAATCGGCAAAGATGTCCAAAATTGGAAGATACAGTTGTTCGGAGCAGATACAAGCAGTGAGAGAAATTGAAATGAGAAAGTCTTATCGGTGAAAACCCACACGGGCACTGTAAGGCGACGGTGAGTAGAGAAATTGAAAATGAGAGATTCTTGTTAGTGAAAGCTCTCAAAGAGCACTACAAGGCGACGGTAAGAAGAGAAATGAGAGAGGTTAGTCGGTGAAAACCCGCAAAGGGCGCCACTATTCGAAAAGGAAATTGGATCACTGATATGAACACAGTCCGGGGCAAGGTTTCTCAATCTCGAGGTGATCGTTATGATGAATTTCTTAGAGTCGGACGGTTTACACAGATCATGCATCCAGTCCAAAGGGCATGTCATGTTCATTGAAGCCTGCATACACTCCAGATAAGTCTTTCTTTTCTTTCCCCGAAAGGGACACCTCTTGTTTAAATTCGTTGTCCATTCTGTCGTTTATTCTTCTTTTGAATCCCTTTCGGTCCAACTCTATCCCGAAACTAAGGCAAAGAAAAGATGGCAAGACTGATTTACAGGGCTTTCATTTGACGCGGGTCAATATGCAAAAGGCACCCAGCCTCGTCGGGACATCTAATCGATCCCGACTGGCCACAATGGCTGATGATTCAAACTCAAAACCTTGAAAGGAGAAAGTCAAATCGAAGTTCCTATAAAGGCAAATGAAGTTGAAAGGTTGAACCCCGTGTGGCTAACCATCTTGGAAAGGTTTGAAAAGTCGAAGTATTCCCGGTGGCTTAAAGTTACAATTGGAATAAAAGTCGGAAGTGAAAAGCCAATAAAGGCGAAATAAAGTTGGAAAGGTTAAGTCCCACACGACCAACTGTCGTTGCAGGATTTGAGGGGCCAAACCTCCCCCCTGATACTCTGGAAATCGAAAAGAAAATCAAGTGAAAAGCCTACAAAGGGAAAAACAAAATAAAATGTTGGGTCCCCCATGACCGATCGCCATGGTAAAATCTACGAAGCCAAGGTCCTCGGGATTAGAGATGAAACCCCACCCCCAGCAAGAAAACAAACAAGCAAGTGGTTGAGATCTCCATCAAAAGAATTGAGATCAAGTAGTTGAAAATCAAGGCCGCAAAACCAACCACCGTTTCAAACTAACAAATCGTTCTTTGTTTTAAAATAGGAAACAGGTGCAAAAGCAACCATGTAGAAAACAGGTGCAATCAAAAGGAATTGCGCAAGGGCTGGAAGGAGCTTTGCAGCATTGACTCAAAGAAAAGGAAGTTTCCTCCAAAAACTCTTTTCCCGCATATATATAAATAAAGAAATAAAAAAGAAATGAAGTTGGGTGTGATGCAACCCTAAAGTAGCATAGGGTCCTCAACCCTTAGCCAAACATTTTCCAACCAAGGACATCCCAGTCCTCAGTTGATGCCAATGGAGGATCCCGCACCCAAGCAGACAACAACATAACTTGTTGATCATCTTTAGACACTGGCATAACCCCAGTGATCTCTTTTCCCCAGGCAACAACATAACCTATTGACCTCCCCATACACCGGCATAACCCAGCGATCTTCCTGACAACAGCATAACCTGTTGATCATTTTCGGACACTAGCATAACCCAGTGATCTCTATTTCAGGCAACAGCATAACCTGTTGACCTCCCCAGACACCGGCATAACCCGACGATCTTCCTGACAACAGCATAACCTGTTGATCATTTTCAGACACTAGCATAACCCAGTGATCTCTATTTAAGGCAACAGCATAACCTGTTGACCTCCCCAGACACCGGCATAACCCGGTGATATTCTTGACAACAACATAACCTGTTGATCATCTTGAGACACTAGCATAACCCAGTGATCTCTATTTCAGGCAACAACATAACCTGTTGACCTTTCCAGACACCAGCATAACCTGGCAATCTCCCTGACAACAGCATAACCTATTGATCATCTTCAGACACTGGCATAACCCAGTGATCTATATTTCCAGGCAACAACATAACCTGTTGACCTTTCCAGACACCAGCATAACCCGGTGATCGTTTCTTCTCCATACACTGGCATAACCTCAGTGATCTCTTTTACCTAGACACCAGCATAACCTGGTGATCTTCCTAACAACAGCATAATCTGTTGATCGCCTCCAAACATTAGCATAACCCAGTGATTTCTTTTGTGACAACAACATAACTTGTTGATCCTTCCCCAGACACCAGCATAACCTGGTGATCTCTCCTTGATGACAACACGAGCTGTCGATCTTTTCCAACATAGGGTCTCCAATCCCTAGTTGATTTCACCTTTTAGGCATAGGGTATCCACCCCCTAGTCTGCATTCACTCCGGGTACCCAGTTCCCGAGCCTTTATTGCTTTTAATAATAAGATAGCATAGATTTTATTACAATAACTCACGAAATTTTCCTAGTAAAAAACTGGGGCAGAAAATTTTGTTTGTTTGTATTGATTTTGTGCAGATTACGTTTCTAGAACATTGGAACTCGAGACGACCAAAAGAAGAAGTTTCGATCCGAAATAACAAAACAAAAAGAAGAAAGAGAAAATCGAATCCAAAAGTGCATAAATGGGGAAGATGTGGACTATTCAAGATGAGATTGAAGTCATCCGTCCAGTATGTCTTGCTTTGATCCGAGGAACGACAAGACAAAACCAGCATCTGCGACTAACAAGCATCAGGATCCAGGTCAGAGTCGGCAAAAGATCAAGGCTCAAGACCAAGTCCTAGATAGGAATCTTGTAATTTAGCAGCTGATAGGTTTTAGTTAGTAACAACAGCAACCGCAGTGAAACCACAGTTACTCGGTAGTCCCATCTACCAAAACTTCCAGAACTACACTGACCTGATTCCTTTATAGCCAAGGATATGTAGGCAACCTTGAAGTAGGGTTCGGTTAAACTTTTCAAAAACGCTTCACAATGGAACATACAAAGGGGTAAAGCCGTTTATGGTCGCTCACTTTGTCTTTGCCCGGAAACTCTTCGTGTTTCCGAACAAATAGGGGCAGCTGTGAGCACGTGATTTTTTACCTATCGTATAATCCCATAAATCTCACTAAATTAATTAATTTTACGGATTTTTATTGAATTTTTTAATATTTGCAAATTTATTTATTTATACATTATATATCCATAATCCGTCATTTAAATACGTAAATAATTTAAAATGGCTTGATTAAGCACATAACTTTAGTTAACATCTAAATGAATATAATTATAAAGTCGATTAATATTTAATTTCTTGATTTAATTAGCTCTTTTAACAACATTGTGAAGTTTGTCCTTTAATTGATTAGGAGTAATTAAAACCATATGACTCTTGATAAATTAATTGGATAGAACTAGTCTAAAATTAATTATTATGTGTTTAGTTTTAATTTAATTAATTAATTAAGTTTTACATTCTAAATGGGTTAAAAATCGGACCTGGGCTAGATCTGCCCAGGCCCAAAACTCACCCCTCCCAACACTCAAGAGACCCAGGCCCAAGTGAACCAAACCCGGCCAGACCCCAGACCCTCCAAAATGACCCCGTTTTAATAACTCCAAAGATCTCAGTCGTTGATCTCCCCAGATCCAACGGCTGAGAACTGATCCTCAGTGAATATATCTATGTCCTAACCAAACCCCACCCCCTCATTTGCAAAGTATCACACCCCCCTTTCCCCTTCGTCTGTCTCTCTCTCTCTCTCTTCTCTCTAACAAACCCTAGCCGCCCTAAAGTTCCCACCGTCCTTCGCCGATCGGAAATTGCCTCCGACGACGGAGCCTCACCCAATCAACCCCAAAATTTCACCCTACAATCCTCTCCTCCTCCTCAATCACCTCATGCCTTCAACTTCTCCAAAAACCTAATCGATTTGCGTCAATTTCAGATCTAAGAATCTGAAAACCCCAAAATTACTCCCCGGTCGATTCAAAGACAATCAATGGATCAGACCTTCATGGGTCGATTGCTCTTAACTAGAGCAATCGATTCATGAAGGTTTGATTCATTTTCAAACCCCACTGGAATTCAGCAAGGTCCAACGACCTCCTTTTTTTTTCCCGGCCAAAACCCCTTTAACGGGTATCCCCCCTTCACTTCTAACTGTTTCTTGTACTATTAGCATGAATATGTCATGGTTTAATCACTTTTTTTTAATTTGTTGTATCACTGTTTAGATTTTTTGTTTTCTTTCATCGTTTTCTTCTACCTGTTCATATTTCTTCCTCATCGTCTAGTTTAAGCTCTAAATGTATTTCATGACAATCATGTTTTGATTTGTTCTCGTCAATTAAGTAATTAGGTTTCTCTGATAACCATGTTTCCTAACTTAGGTCTTGTCATTGTCTGTATGTATGACTGTTCTTCTTTGATTCGCACTACCCTCAATTTGATTAATTCAGTGTTTAACATGTTATGAACATTCCGGACTGTTTTGCAACCATGTTTAGTCACTTAGAATTTCCTGTTAATCATCATTGATTTATTAGGTGTTCTACTTGTTAAAATTAATAATTAGCTTTATTGATTCATGCTTAAGTTTTCCAGAATACCTTTACTGTCGCTTTATCTCCTCTCTAAATGCTACTGTTTACCTCCATTTGATTAATCACCCTAACATTAGTATAGTCTGAAGATTAATCATTCACCTAGATTAATTGATTAGTTAATTAGGCTCCTAACTTCATTAAGATTTTAGTTACTAATATAATTAACTAAGACCAAGGATCAATTGAACAAACTAATTAAGCACCCTTAATTAATTGAGTCCTAATGCTAGTTAAGAAGAATTATTAGTTTTAATTAACCAAAGCAAGCTAATTAGGATTAACTAACCCAAGTTAATAGTTAACCCCAATCAGCTCAACCCTAGTTACCTAAGGGTAATTCTAGAGAATTTAAGGGGGTAATATAGGGTTTTGGCTAAAGGAATCTTGGGTGTAACAACCCAAGAACCTTCCAAAATAAGGAAATTAGATTTTTTGGGGGTAGGATAGTAATCTTAGAGGGTGAGAATTTTCTAGAATGAGGGCAGCTTCCCCAAAGGATAAGGGTGACAGCTGCATTTGTACTATTTCCAGCTTATTGGATAAGGAATATGCTAAGCATATCCTATCCCAAATACCCTATATATACACACACTTTTTACCATTAAAAGGACTTTTTTTTTGGGAGGTCTGAAAATCTGGATACACACACAGATTTCTGAGGGAATTCTCTGCACTTTTGACTACTAAAAAAGACTTCACACACACAACTTTCATTTTTCTATTCTGCAATCGCTCCTTAGAATCTGAGAAGAAGAAGAAACATCAAAATACATAGGGGATTAAAAATGTGCCTCAAAAATCTGATTTTTGTTTGGTTTTGACCTTAAGGATTGGTTTTGACTACTATTTCCTCTTAAGATACAAAGGTTTTGGGGTCTAAATTCCTATTCCTTGCTGGTTATTTTCTGCTGGACTGTCTGGTTTATACACGACTGATTTACTGCTATTTGCTGGGTTTTTCTCCTTACCGATGGTTCTTCATCTCTCTCTGGCCTTTATTTGGTCAGGTCCTTTGTTAGTTTCTCTTAAAAAAGGTATGTACATTCTTATTCTGTATGAAAATTTTCAGATCTGAACCTCTATTTTATGCTGATGTGCAAATCTGTTGTTTGTAGTCGAAATTCTTTTTTTTCTGTTTGTATGCAAACTTGAAAATGTGGTGTTCAAATGCTTATGGATGTTCTTGATATTTCAGTCGATTTTATCTTTTGTTAGCTGATAGATAGAAAATTTTGAGTAAATGATATTGAATCTTTTTTTATGTATGTGAATCCTTCGAAGCTCACTTTGAAGAATGTAGTCTAGTTTCCTAGTTGAATCGCATTAAGGGAAGCAGGTCTGACCTCCTAATGGTCAGTTCCTCTCCGAAAAATGCATAAACATTTCACTCATTTTTGAAGAAAGCTTACAAAGAAATGCAGGCTTGAGTCACAGAGTACTCCGGGCTTGCACAGGAGCAGCAAATTCTTTTATCTGTTTATATTTATTATCCTGTTTTAGGAAATAGTATTTTGGAGTAAAAATGACAATGTAACAGCATAAATTCTATACTTTTTTTTTGTTTCTTGTAAATATGGACTGAACATTCTACAAAGTATAGTCAGCTTTATTTTCTTCCTTTTACTAATGTGAAACCCCCTTGAAATTGGGCCAGCTTGATAGAACAGCCCACTAAGGCTCTAATCAAGTTAAACCCCTAGGCTATCGGGCCAAAAGGGAGTATACAAGCCCAAAGATTATAGATGCTTACTCTAAGAAGTAATACAATGTTAGTTAGGCCTTTAATCATTAGGATTCAACTGAAGTTCAAAAGCATTTCTCCTAAACCTTTTCGTATAATCCTATATTCGAATTAATATGTCCGAAATATCACTATGAGCATTTGCTGAAATTCCAGAAATAATTACCTCAGATACAATGAGTTTCAAAATATATAAGTATAAATTTGTGATTCAAAGTGTTTTTTTAATTTATATCACATTCTTTGGTTTTTCCTGAATTTACAACAATTCAATGTAGGGCCCAATACGTATGAATTATGAATTAAAAGGCATGTGTTTGGGCCATCTGAAATTGATAAAACTATTCAATCAATGTTGTTTATTTGACTCCTTAAATATGTAACTTGTGAATCAGTAATCTGTTAGATTCCCTGTAAACCTTTCATTGTTGACATGATTTTAATGGAATTGCATAGCTTTACTTCTTTCACAACTAGCCATAATTCGGATTGGCCATAAGGGGTAAATGATAAATTGGGCTAAAATATGGCCATAGCCCAAATGTTCGTCTTTTAGATTAGTGAACTAATACGACCTTCTACATATCCTCTAGGTTAGAAACGGCCACCTTTACTTTGAAACTTGACAAAAATCGAGTATTACCTCAAATTACCTTAACCTATACTCGGGTGCGACAACTCATGTCCCCGTCTTCAACTTCAAATTATATTAAAATCGCGTGTTGCAATTACGGGTGCATTTCATGTGGCGTAATTGCAATATGTCCAAAACAAACAAGTGCACGCCCTCGTGACTTGTTTCAACATGAATCCATAAAAATTAAAAGCGGCTAAAAAGTGAAAAAGACTAAAAAGCACAATAGGTTTAAAATATGTAAATAATTAGATAATCAGGACAAATATTAATAGTTAAGCAACCGTGCTAGAACCACGGAACTCGGGAATGCCTAACACCTTCTCCCGGGTTAACAGAATTCCTTACTCGAAATTCTAGTCGCAGACAAATTAAAACAGAGTCAAAAACTTCCTCGGTTTGGGATATTAAAATAAACGATGTCCCAGAGTATCGTCAAAAATTCGGGTGGCGACTCTAAAAAATAATAATAAATCCCTAAACCGAATAATGTCACTTTAATTGGAAAAACTCCCTTATTACCCTTCATTAATCTGAGGGGTAGTGAAAAAGGAGGTGTGACAATGTTTATCATGTCTTATCTATATTTCACTGTTTTAAATTGTATATTTACTTGTTTTAAAAACTCAGTAGGGCCTCAACCTGACCTCGTCACTACTTGACTAGGGTTAGTCTTGGCAACTTACGGAGTACCGAATGTGGAGTACTCACGCCCTTTCCTGCGCATGTTTTCCCCATGTGCAGTTGCAAGTACCAGCACCTAGTATCGCGGCTAGGAGTCGTTCTAGCAGCTGCCAGGAGACCGTGAGGTAATTCTTCCGTGTCCGCAAAATCCCACGAGTCCCCTTCTACTCCAGTATAGGCATAGAGGACTTTTGTATTTTTCCACTATTTCATTGTATAGAGCTACATTTAGTACAGAGCTTGTGACTATCGTGACATTCCGGGTTTTGGGAAATGAAAGTGTACATGCTGAGCAGCTATGTTATATCTACTTGAGTTCTTTTCTGTCTTTATTTTATTGATTATATTATTTTTCGCAAATTTTAGGCTCACCTAGTCTTACCGTTCCGAGGGCAAAACGGGTCGTGACAGTCTGATTCTGTGTTGATTCTGAGATTCATGTTGTGTTGATACCATTAGCTATACCCTAATACCCATAAACCCCCTACAAGAACTTCTATGATCATGTATATTATATGCTCTATGTGTCCCCAATTCCCATCACCCCTATATGAAGGACCATGATTTGAATGTGTTGAATCTTTTTGTGCTATGATTAGTATACTGTTTGTTAATTTTCCTACTCTTGTCAACAAACTATTTTTTTACTAAACGACTCTCCTATTTTATAAAATTGTTTCAACTAAGTCTTTTCCAAACGCTGCCTTTCCAATTAAAACCTTTTCAAAACTATGTCAAGCACTCTCACTCTACTCTTAGGTCCTTAGGCTCTGCCCTTCCAGTGTATGACTGCCTTGGGATTCCTATGAGATCCCTCTGAACTCTGGTGCACTGGGGATGGCCCTTCCACACTGCATTTACTCAATTATGGTTATGAAATTGGGGTGTGAGCACTGCCCGGGATCCCTTGAGGTCCTTAGGGAACTCTGACACACCCGGATATGAGAAAGGATATGAAACATTTGAGCACTTGAGGTTCTGGGAATCTGGGCCTGTTTTTCAGGCTCCTATAGTTTAATTTCTTCTTTTCCTTTATCTATTTATGTAATTTACTCAGCTGGTCTGTAATAATTATTTGTAAATAGATATTGAGGATGGCTAGTGAAAAGGGAAGGGTAGCTATATATGTTATCAATATCAAGGGGTAGAAACCATGCCTTAGGTTTACATTTCCTATATGTGCATTAGAATTCATATTTAGGACCAATACATTCTAAGCATGCCATGCATTTGATATCATGTTTTAGGTTTACTGCTTCCGCATCTCATTTGACCCTATTTATCACTTAGAAATCCTGCTTCTAGGCTAAATAATAGCATCAACATAAAAATGTTTCTCCTGCACATCCTGAAATTATGCTGTAACTTCCTGCGCATTTAGAAATCATGCTTTAGAATCTCACCCAGTCACACTTAATTAAACTACTGATGCATGAAAAGGACATAAGACGGTCTCATATTTGATCATCTTGTTTTAAATAAACTGGTGATAATCCCTGTATTTTTCAACACCTAGAAAAACATGCTTTTAGGTAAAACAACTTCTGAACTATTTTTTAACAATTCTGGTAGTTATTATGCACAATCCCATGCCTAGGCAAGCCTTATGTAATTAATCTCTTTAAAAACTCGAATATTGTTGCTTTGTGTTTACTGCTTAATGGTTAACAGGTTTTAAACTCAATAGGCAAACTGATTAGGTCATGTTTCTATGTTTATAAAATTGAATTTGCATATCTTCTGTGTTCTGATTTTCACTTAGACATCATGTTTTAGGATCCTGCTTAATAATATTGCCCTTGTTTGTGTTTGAGACGTGCTGCTTATGTGCATTATCTGTGGAGGTAAATCTAAACCTTTTAATTGCTTTTTCCTGATTTATCTGTTCAAATCCTATCTGTTCTTGCCACTCGCCTAGTATTTTCTCCTTTCAACCTTAGGGGTATGTCAAGAACTGCCTATAGGTAGAGGTCCTAAATTCCTTCAGGGCCATTAAGAAGGTACTTGTAACAGCACGCATAGAGATCGTTAAACAACAATCGCTTTAATAACCACTAATGAGTGGGGAAAGGTAGATATGGATATGATGATCAGTGCGCTAATGCAACGTGTAGCCCCTCTTCTGAGTAGTGATTACCGGGTATTGTATCGATGTGATCCTATAGGATAAACGACCTAGGACCCCCTATCCCTTACATATGTGTGTTTAGATCATAACTCTTTCAAACCTTGTATATGTATTTTTAGGCTTTAAATCTCTTAAACTTTAGCACATATGTGTGCTTAGACTGCGAATCTTCCCAAAATCTTTATTTATTTACCTATATGTTTTGTTTGCTTATGTGCTAACTATTTTAAAATTCACAAAGCTTGTTTGGTCGGGAACCACAGTTGTGGACTTTAAGGGCTGCCTACCTTCCCCTTGAAGTAATTTCAAGCGCTTACCCTATCTCTGGTTATCTAATATATGTTTATAAATGACCTTTAGTAGGTTCCCTAACGCACCTTAAAATCGTTAGGTGGCGACTCTTCAATTCCTTATCCCTTTCCCAAAGGGAAACCAGTTGTCCCAATAATGTCGAATACCCTGACAGACCCGAAAAGGGGAGGAAAGGGGGGGGGGGGCGCGACAACATGGCGACTCTGCTAGGGATGATCTAGGCTTTTACCATTTCAAACTGCTTTGTGAACTTGTCTTTACTTTGTTAATACTTGCGACCTTTCCCTTTCCCCCCTTTATGTTCCATTAATTGATTATCTCTTTCAAGTATTTATTCCTTTCATAATCAAAACTGACATGTTTCTTTTTGTTTTTCTTCATAACTGCTTTTTCTATTATAACTGTTGTATTTACCGCTATCATAACGTGCAAATACATGACGACATGCTTTTATTGCTCATTTATTGTTGCATAATCATGCTCAACATCATATTCCACTCGTGCCTCTTCAAATCCTATAGCAATTTAAGACAGCCTTATCCAAAAGTTCACCGGGTTTTTCATAATCCCAACGGACGCAGTCACGTTCTGTGCATTTATTTGGAGAACTAAATGCTTACATGCTAATCATAAGTGTATAAATAGTCGAGTCTGGCGGGGGTAAGGGTCTAACCTATCTATTTTGCATAAAATGAGGCATGAAGTCCCCAGGTTCGGCATGGTCCAAAGAATACCGCCACTATTGCTAGATTGGTGGGAAGACCTCTCACCCAGTGACAAAGACCATGTGAATAGGGTCCTCGGGAACTTGCCCTCTTTACTGGATATTCAACCAAACAACATTTTGATCGAAGCAGCCACTATGTTCTGGGACAGAGAAAGGTCTGTGTTCCATTTTGGCAACATAGAAATGACCCCCCTCTTGGAGGAGATAGGGGGCTTTGCAGGATTACCTTGGGACAGTCCAGGTTTGTTGGTACCGGAGAACCGTGCCGCTAGGGGGTTCCTGAAAATGATGGGTTTAAAGAAGAACGATGGTTTAGAGTGCCTCACAGGTTCCTACATACCTTTTGATTATCTCTATGAACGATACGGCCATAGCAAATCATATCGTAACTTCCACAACAAGTTCTCTATTACTTCCTTAGGTCACATTCACCGCAGGGTTTTCGTGTTCGTCATTTGCTTCCTGGGTTTGATGGTGTTCCCAAGAAAAGGAGACCGGATTCACACTAGACTGGTTATGGTAGCCAAAACCTTTACCATTGTCCTATGATCATAGTAGACAGATACCGAGCTTTGGACCACTGCCAGAAGGGGGCTAAACACTTTAAGGGTTGCAATCTGCTACTACAGGTTTGGTTATTGGAGCATCTCCAGAGAGGCCAATATCTTCAGGAATTTCCACGAAGGGGGTGGAATGATCATATAGCCTTCCACCACCCTAAGAGGATGACCTACATCCCTGATAGGTTTTCTCAACTGGAAAATGCTACAGAATGGGTGCAGTTTTTTGATAATTTGACCGAGGACCAGTTTCAATGGATGTTCGAATGGTTCCTTACCAGCGAATTCATCATCAGATCAAGGGACGCTCTGCACCTGGTGTTGATTGGTTTAAAGGGCATATATCCCTATGTTCCCATCAGGGTCATGAGACAGGTGGGTAGAAAGCAAGTTATACCGCGAGTCTCCAAAATGAGTCATTACAGGGCAGATTTTCAGGACGACGATATCCCGTACAAATGTGAAGCTCAGCATCTATGGAATCTCAAGGTTATCATAGAAAAGGACACTATCGATCCTGATAGATACCACGCAGGGCATGTACGCTTCTACCTATCATGTTTGGAAGACAGCATAACAGGGATAGTTGAGCCAGGCATCAGCAGAAACAGGGTCATAGACAGAGCGGCTGAGGCTCAGGTGAGATACAATAATCTGTGCAAAAGGCTTCGTGAGTCTGGGCCGAGCATTTGGAGCAACACAAGACTAATATGGAACTGATCGATGAATGGAAAGAAAGGGCTATCAAAGATAGTGAAAGGTTGGAATATTTGGAGCAGGGTCTAATGGAGCTAGAAGCAAAGACAAGGAAAAGGGTCACCGACTTCCAGAATGCTGAAGGAAACGAAGGAGGGCATCTAGCAAGGGTATACCTGTTGTTGGGCATGCACGACCTGGGGAACCTGATTGACAGAACCAAGAAGACCAAGCCTGGGGAAGACCATTCGGGGACTAAGTAGTCTAGGTTTCCTTTTCATTGCTTTTACCAATGTAATAAGGCCAAGTTCCATTAGTGACTTTATTTCCTGCTCATTATTTTAGTGTCGTTTTGGACTCATCTATTTTACATTAATGAAATGAGGCATTTTTCATTTAAGTTCTCCAAAATTAAATTGTCGCTAGGCCTACCTCGGGCACAACGAGGATCCAAAATTAGGACACGATTTTATTCCCGCACTAAGTGTTTAAATACTGCAATATTTTCTCATGATCTTCACTGACTTGGCTATTTTTTATTTTTGTGTTTGTTTCTCTTTTCATTATTCCCCTCCCCAAAGGTTGGTTCGTTCATTCTGGAATCATCATCATATCACACAAGATCCAGGGGCCCTCCACCTCCTCCTCCTCCTCCTAGTCCACTTAAAGGCAAAGGAAAAGGCAAAATGTAATATTTGGGCAACATCAGACAGGAAAACACAACTCCAGTGGAACGAACAGATCAAGGTACTCAGGTTCAGAATGATGCTATGTCAAAACTCGAGCAAAGGTTGTTGAAACTCCAAGGGGAGCTTGAGCATGTCCGGAACTTGGAAAATTTATCCTTCTCACTCAGTGTCCCAGATGTCATTCAAAATCCCATACCTCCTCAGAACACCCCAAGCAAACAGAACCCTCCCACAACTCATCATCATAAAACTCCACTGAAAAAACAAATTATCCCACCAAAGCACCTGCACAACACTTTCCACGCTCCAATAAATACCCCGCTAATTATCCCCGAACCACAAGACTCCACAAGTGACCACCTCTATGCTAAAACACCAGGTCATCAGAACAACCCATATACGTGGAGACTCTACCTCATTCCACCCAACACATTGCTTACACACCTGAATCCAGTGAGAAGGATATGCTCATTAAGAATTTGGTCGAGGAACTTAAGAAGCTGACTAGTCGAGTTTAGGGCATTGAAGGAAGCAAGGGAGTTGAAGGGTTGAATTATGAAGATCTCTGCATACAGCCCGATGTTGAACTACCGGAGGATTACAAACCTCCTAAGTTCGAAATGTTCGATGGTACAGGTGATCCCAGGGTCCATCTGAGGACCTATTGTGATCAATTGGTTGGAGTAGGAAGAGATGAGAAGATTCGCATGAAATTGTTCATGTGGAGCCTCACAGGAGATGCTTTATCTTGGTACATCGGCCAAAACCCTAAGAAGTGGTCCGACTAGGTAAGTATGGCATCAGACTTCATGGACCGGCTCAGGTTCAATACGGAGAATGCACCAGACGTGTTCTACATCCAGAACTTTAAAAAGAAGCCCACTGAAACTTTTCGTGAATATGCCGCTCATTGGAGATCTGAAGCAGCCAAGGTCAGGCCTGCCCTAGAGGAAGAACAAATGAACAAATTCTTCGTCCGGGCGCAAGACCCGCAGTATTATGAGAGGTTAATGGTGATTGAAACCCACAAATTCTCTGACATCATCAAGTTGGGTGAGAGAATTGAAGAAGGTATCAAGAGTGGAATGGTCATTAACTTTGAGGCCCTACAGGCCACCAACAAAGCCTTGCAATCTGGTGGTATATCCAAGAAGAAAGATGCAGGAACGGTAATGGTTGCACAGGGACCCAAATCCCCGTTGGTATACAGAACTTCCTCACTCACATATCAAGCACCCTCGCCCATCTATCAGTCAGAACCTCCATCAACATATCATCCATCTCCACCACCTACTTCCCCCAGATATTCCCAATCGGCTCCTGTTTATCATACCTACAACTCTCAACCATCTCACTTTCAATTGCCCCCTACTCGCCAAAATTTTCCGGGACCTCGACCAAACTTTAATCGCAGACCTCCTAAAAAATACACTGTCATTGCTAAACCTATCGACCAGCTGTATGAAATATTAAAAGTTGCTGGTTATGTCACTCTTATCTCTACTGTAACCCCTGAAAATCCATCCCAATGGGTTAACCCAAATAAGACATGTGCATACCATTCCGACATGAAGGGGCATACAATTGATGAATGTCGCTCATTGAAGGATAAGATCCTGTCTATGATCGATAACAAGGTCATCCAGGCAAAAGAATCCTCTCCCAATGTTCGCAACAATTCGCTTCCGGACCATAGGGGTGTCAACATGGTAGAGATAGAAGAAGATTGGGACCTAGAGGAGTCGATCGGGTTAATCATAGAAGGCGAAACCCAAAGAAGCCACCAGTCACTCTTAATCCCATCATAGTCCAGATTCATCCATCCAGAGACGTCAAGGTAGCTGCGTCACTCCCATTCAAGTTCGAAACGGCACTACCTGCAAACACACATTTGCCGTTCGAGGTTAAAGTTATGCCTCCTGTTAAGGCACCCATTCCATTTGAAGTGAAAGTAGCATCAACGATCACAGTGATAGTGTCAACCACGTCACCTTTCAACGACAAGGCTATATCTTGGGATTATACGGCTGAAGCAAGAAGGAAAAGTAAAGTCAAGATAGAAGAAGTTGGTGCTGCACGGGGGATGACAAGGACTGGCAGGGTCTACACACCTGAACACTTGGTAGAGTCTAGCAATAATGCTTCCAACAGGCCACCCGTCATTGAGACAGGCCAAGATGATCTTTGGAGGAAGGTGCAGGCCAGGGAATAATCAGTCGTCGATCAGCTGAGCAAAACTCCAGCCCAGATATCCATTCTATCCTTGCTGCTGAATTCAAAGACACACAGGAATGCTTTGATGAAAGTGCTAAACGAAGCATATGTGCCAAATAACATAACTAGTGGAGAAATGGCCAATATGCTATGTCAAGTGTTGGAGAGTCACAAGATCACTTTCCACGAGGACGAGCTGTTGCCTGAAGGGCTAAGTCACAACAAAGCACTACACATCACTGTGCAATGTGAGGACTACTTCATCACTAGGATTCTGATCGATGGTGGATCTACCCTCAACATCTGTCCGTTGACAACGCTCAAGAAATTGGGCAAGGGATTGCACGATATCAAAGAAAGATCTATGAATGTAAAGGCTTTTGACGGTTCTCAAAGGTCTACCATCGGAGAAATCAGTCTTTGTCTACAGATGGGACCTACATGGTTCGAAATTGAATTTCAGGTGATAGACATATCGGCATCCTATAATCTGTTGTTGGGACGCCCATGAATACATGCCGCTGGGGCTATGTCATGAACATTGCATCAGGTAGTGAAATTTGAATGGAACCACCAGGAAGTGATCATCCACGGAGATGGAAGCAATCCTATCTATGGTCGCCAGACCATCCCAGTGATTGAAGGTGGAAGAAGGCTGGGTGGAGAAACCTACCACCACATTGAACGGGCCAATGCAGTGGATAAAGACAAATGGTGGGACACTAAGATCAAAAGCATACTGAACTGGAGTGGATACGAGCCTGGCATAGGACTCGGGAAAAATCTTCAAAGGATTTCCAAACCAATACAGTTGAAGCACCACGGCACCACTTTTGGGATGGGATACAAATAGACTTGGCAGGAGTACGAAGACTGGTTGCCACCATGGTGCGGTCCCTACTATCCATTGGAACAGCCTATACACATTTGGAGCAGACTTTCCGGCAAGCTGATATCATATGGGGGTCAGAAGAAGAAGAAACTCTAGCAGCTTTGAAGGATCTATTCTTGGAAGATGGTGACATAGACTGTTGTTTTATTGTTGAGTAGGAGGAGAAGGAAGGCCCTACCATCCAAGTTGTGAGTAAGGGATCATTCCTCAAGAATTGGACTGCTAGACCATCCAGGGCCCAACGAGTCCCGGGGTAGCAACGCTGAACAAGCATTGTTTATCTCATTATGCTAATGATTTCCTTTTCCGCATTTCCATTTTTTGCATTTTCCAATAAAATCTCCAATGTTCCAAAACATTCAAAAAATCACTTTTATGTTTCAACGAATCTTTATTCATTTATTATCATTTTCTCTCATTATTTTGTCTTACAGCATTACTATTTCCTATCTTGATGAACCAATGACTATGACATGCAATGAGACAACACAACAAAAGGACCGTGCTTCAAAGGAAGAAGATACCATACCCAATGAAATTATTAGAGAAGTTGAGGATTTGAAAATAGACCTAAGTCCAATCTGGACGAAACCGAGATAGTCAACCTGGGAGATTCAGAAACTGTCAAGGAAACTCTCATCAGCATTCATCTATCGCAGTCAGAGAAATTGGAATACACACAATTCTTGAAATAATATGAAGACATATTTGCGTGGTCGTACGATGACATGACTGGTCTAAGTACATCCATTGTTGCTCACAAATTACCAACCAATCCAATGTGCCCGCCGGTAAAGGAGAAGCTCAGAAATTCAAGCCTGATATGAGTCTGAAAATCAAAGAGGAAGTTACCAAGAAAATCAACGCCAAGGTTCTCAGGGTAGTTGAATATCCGAAATGGTTAGCCAACATCGTGCCAGTACCCAAAAAAGATGGAAAGGTCAGAGTTTGTGTCGACTACCGAGATCTCAACCGGGCCAGTCCGAAGGATGATTTTCCTCTCCCGAACATACACGTCTTGATTGACAATTGTGAAAAGCATGAACTTCAATCGTTCGTGGATTGTTTTGCTGGTTACCATCAGATTTTGATGGACGAAGAAGACGCTGAGAAGACGGCTTTCATCACGCCGTGGGGAGTCTACTGTTATAAGATGATGTCGTTTGGCCTAAAGAATGTTGGGGCCACCTATATGAGAGCTATGACCACTATCTTACATGATATGAACATAAAGAAATTGAGGTGTATGTGGATGACGTCATCATCAAGTCCAAAAGAGCCATCGACCATAGAGCAGATTTGAGAAAATTCTTTGACAGGCTGCGAAAGTACAACTTGAAATTAAACCCCGTGAAGTGTGCGTTCAGGGTTCCTGCTGGGAAATTGCTAGGGTTCATCGTCAGCCGCCGAGGAATAGAACTGGATCCATCAAAGGTCAAAGCCATCCAAGAATTGCCAACGCCAAAGAACAATAAAGATGTGATGAGTTTCCTGGGACGCCTTAACTACATCAGCCGATGCATAGCCCAGTCCACGGTTATATGTGAACCAATCTTCAAGATGCTGAAGAAAGATGTTGTGAGCGAATGGATCGATGATTGTCAGAAAACGTTCGACAGAATCAAGGAATACTTGTCAACATCACCAGTCTTGGTCCTGCCAGAGCCAGGTAGACCCTTGTTACTCTACCTTGCGGTATTAGATGGAGTTTTTGGCTGCGTTTTGGGGCAGCACGACGAGACAGGAAGAAAGGAACATGCTATTTATTATCTGAGTAAGAAGTTCACTCCACATGAGGCACGGTATTCTCTACTGGAACGTATTTGTTATGCTCTAACCTGGGTAGCCCAGAATCTGAGGCATTACTTATGTGCCTACACAACGTATCTCATATCAAGGATGGATCCCTTGAAATATATTTTTCAGAAGCCAATGCCCACTGGCAAACTGGCCAAATGCAAATCCTGCTGAGTGAGTTTGACATTGTCTATGTGACTCAGAAAGCAGTTAAGAGGCAAGCACTGGCAGATCATCTTGTCGAGAAACCCGTGGGAGGAGAATACGAACCCTTGAAAACATATTTTCCCGATGAAGAAGTGTCATTCATAGGGGAAGACATTGCAGAATCCTATGACGGGTGGAGAATGTTCTTCGACGGAGCAGCCAATTTCAAAGAAGTCGGCATTGGAGCCGTCCTGATATCGGAAACAGGTAAACACCCGGTATCTTCCAAACTCAGATTTCCCTGCACCAACAATATGGCAGCATATGAGGCCTGCATCTTAGGGCTCAATTTGGCCATTGACATGAGTATCCATGAGTTGCTAGTAATTGGTGACTCAGACCTGCTAATACACCAAGTACAAGGAGAATGGGCTACCAAGAATTCCAAGATATTGCCATATCTGCACCATGTGCAAGAATTGAGGAAAAGGTTCACAAAGACAGAATTTTGGCATGTCCCCAGAGTTCAGAACGAGTTTATCGATGCATTGGCCACTATATCATCCATGATACAAAACCTAGATAAGAGCTTCATTGATCCTATTCTAGTGAATATCCATAACCAGCCGGCATATTATGCCCATGTTGAAGAAGAAGCAGACGGAAGACCATGGTTCCACGACATCAGGGAATATTTGTCAAAGGGAGAGTATCTAGAGCTTGCAAATCACACTCAGAAACGCACGCTCCGTAGATTTCCCAATAATTTCTTTCTCGGCGGAGGAAACTTGTACAGAAGGACTCCTGACTTGGGATTATTAAGATGTGTCGATGCAAAGGAAGCCTCCAGACTACTTGAAGAGATATATGCTGGAACATGTTGCCTACACATGAATGGTTTTGTCTTAGCAAAGAAAACACTCAGAGTCGGTTACTTCTGGATGACCATGGAAACAGACTGCATCCAATATGTTCGGAAATGTTATCAATGTCAGGTACATGTATATATGATAAAGGTACCCCCTAAATGAGCTCAATGCAACAAGCTCACCTTTGTCGTTCGTTACCTGGGGAATGGACGTTATTGGACCAATCGAGCACATTGCCTTAAATGGCCACAGGTTCATCCTAGTAGCTATTGATTACTTCACCAAATGGGTCGAAGTGGCATCATACAACGCAGTGACTAAGAAAGTTGTAGCAGACGTTGTCCGCGACAGTATCATTTGTCGGTTCGGGATTCAGGAGTAAATCATCAGCGACAACGGCTCCAATATCAATAGTGATCTGATGAATCCATGTGCGAGACTTTCAAAATCAAGCACAAGAATTCCACAGCCTATAGACCACAGATGAATGGAGTTGTGGAAGCCGCCAACAAGAACATCAAAAAGATATTGAGAAAGATGATAGAAAAGCACAAAAAGTGGCATAAAAAATTATCATTCGCCTTACTGGGATATCGTACCACAGTCCGCACATCAACTAGGGAAACTCTTTATTTACTGGTTTATGGTACGAAAGTTGTTATTCCTGCCGAAAGTGGAGATCCCTTCCTTAAGAATCATACAAGAAGCTGAGCTCAGCAACGAAGAATGGATAAAAGGCTGCTACGAGCAGTTAGCCCTCATAGATGGGAAAAGGATGAATTCAATATGTCATGGTCAACTTTATCATAATAGAATGTCCAGAGCCTTCAACAAGAGAGTCAAGCCAAGACAGTTCACACTGGGGCAGCTGGTGTTAAAGAAGATTTTTCCACATCAAGACGAAACCAAAGAGAAATATTCTCCCAAATGGCAAGGTCTGTATATGGTTCACCGAGTATTTCCAGGAGGAGCTCTCATACTTGCAGAAGTGGACGGAAAAGTTTGGCCAAAGCCAATCAATTCAGATGCAGTCAAACGATACTATATGTAACTTTCTATGCTTTTCTTCAATAATGTAAATTGAACTATGTCTGACCTGATTCCCATTTAAGAGGGGATACATAGACAGCCCTATGGGTTCGGTCATAATTCAATAAAAATCTCATTTTCCCCGCAATTGGAAACTGGGGCAGAATTTTGAGGAGGACCCTCAAAATTCCGAAGCAAGTTCAGTCGATCGCAGCATGTACAACGGTCAGAATCATCAACCATCCAACTGGGGCACTCAAAATTCTGTAGCATGAGTGGTTGCAATGTCTTGAACCATGTCACGGTCACCGGTTCATCTAAATTTCTTGAAATATATTTTTTACTATGTCCTTATAAAATCATGCACATTTTCAAAATATAGCTCTGTTTAGCAAACGCTACCCCAATGACGCAAACAGAATCATCATACCAAGCAGAGCGAAGCAAGTAAAGCCAGCGTAGACACAAATCAACCTCCCCCATCTATAGAACTCACAATTTTTCTTTGGACGCAGGAACAAAGAAAGAACATGTTCAAAATCACAATCCTCGAAACCATCGCACTTGTCGACATTTGTTATCAGCACGAACAAACAATGCTCTGTAGTCACGATGCTCACAACAATCACAATATCAAAGCCTGCTTCCAGCTAAGAAATTCTACTGCCATTTACTATTTAATCTTCTGCATAAGGATAAGTTGTGCCTTCATTTTTCATAAGGCTAATATCTGCCTTCATTTGCATAAGGCTAATCTTTGCCTTCATCTTGCATGGGACTAAGCCCTGTCCCGTATTCTGCATGAGTTTAAGCTCTACCTCCATTTGCATAAGGCTAATCTTTGCCTTCCTATCTGCATGAGGTTAAGCTCTACCTCCATCTGCACAAGGCTAATCTCTACCTCCATCTGCCCAAGGCTAATCTCTACCTCCATCTGCATAAGGCTAATCTCTATGTTCTCTTGCATAAGGCTAATATCTTCCTTCATTCTGCATAAGGCCAATCTTTGCCTTCCATATCTCTGCATAAGACTAAGCTCTGTCTCCATACATGCATGAGGCTAAGCTTGCCTCCAATTTGCTTTTCACCGAGACTAAGCGCTGTCTCTCAAGCATTATTTACCTTGCTTATCTTTCCGGCTAAGATCTGCCCTCCATTTCCCAAGACTAAGCTCTTCCTTGTGGAAGTCATATTACTGCATTTCATGGGCTGAAATATTGCCAACCTGTCCAAAGGCGTCATAGTCTAACAGCACCATCCTCATAACCGGAAGACACCATGTCATGGCCTGAGGATATCTCAAAATTTGCATATCATTATTCGAAGGCGTCATAGTTCGGAGGCACCATCTTCATGGCCCAAGAACACCATTTCATGGCCTGCGAATCTCATTAATCAACACATGGCCCAGGACGTCATGGTCAAAGGACATCATCCTCAACCGTCCAAAGACAACTTTCATGGTCCGACGGGAATCTACATCATGTTTAAATTTTTGCACAAATATATGCTCGTATTATCTCTATTTGTAGGTGACCCGACAAGCAACTGCTATCCCAGAAGGAGCGATCTCGCTCCAGTTCCCCTCAACAGTATCAAACCTGGCCTCTCTCATGAACCATTCATTCACCTATCCCTAGATATTGCGTCCGTTCTTGCAATGATTTCATCGGTATACTTCGTCAATGAATCCAGAAAAACACGCGACCCGATTCCTGTGAAACCAGGGATATGTAGGCAGCTCAGAAGCCAGGGTGCGACCTAAATCTCTCTAACTGTTTTGCTCGGTAAAATTGGCCATCATATCTTTAGCCGACAACTCTTCCATCCTTTCCGGGTAAAGAGGGGCAACTGTTGATACCCAATTTTTCCTAAATAATATTCAAAATGCATATATGTCTTCAAAATCATGCATTAGCATCAATTGGTATTTTTCCATAATTTTCTACATATTTTATTAATTTGCCCAGTATTCTATTCCAATAAATAATTATAAAATTGCATCACAAATGATTTCAAAAATATCTTTTGGTTTAATTTACTATTTATGGTCTTATTAATTCCAATTATTCTATAAATAGCCAAATTGGCACCTTTTGGCTACAATTGCAATAGCTTTGCAATTGTAGCCCATGCGTATAATTTTTGTATTATTTTTTACCAGAAATTAGTCTTTTGTATTTCAAATACTAAATAACCATTTTTAAAAACATTTCTATGCATGAAATTTATTTTTTTATAATTAGTAATTATTTTTAATCAATTTATTTAGGGTATTTAACAAATAGCCATTTTCATTTTGATTATAGCCTAAACTAGCTAGCCCAAATACCTGATACACTAGCCCAATATAAACCAAACCCAAACCTCTACCTAACCCGACCCAAATTCTTGTTAAATCCCGACCGTTGGTCATTTTTTATCAACGGTCCAGATCCCTCTTACCATAATTAAACCCAAACGACCCCCCCAAACCCTCTCATTTTCACTTACCCTCTCCGCCGTCACACTTCACCCTCCTCTCTAAATCCTCTCTAATCCTAACCCTAACTCTCACCTCACCGCCTCTCATCTGTCGTCAACCATGGTGATTCCTCACCACCCTCAGGCCTCTCATGGCCCTCTTATGCTGGAATTGCTTGTCTCTAAAGTCCTCAAGGGACCAGGGTCAGTCCACTTACGACTTTGGCTTTTGCTTGCCTGTTTTAGGCCGTTCTGGTTCGATCTCTAGTAAGATCTTCTTACTTTTTCCTAAACCTATGGATTTCTAAGCTTCGTCTTCGTCTCTATGCTATTTTCTCAAAACACTAATTTCTATCTTCGATCTTCTCAGATCTGTACAGATCTGAGATGACTCGAACCTATCTCACATGTTTCCTTGAAAGTTTCTTGGTTTTTCAAGTGATTTTCCATTTTCCTAAAACTAGGGTTTACTGAAAATCATCTTCTCCAAAAGTTTTCTGATTTTGAATGTTTAATCTTCTGTTCTTGTGTGTTTTTGATCGATTTATGTTGAGTTTGCCTAAACCCTAGTCGATTTATGCTAAAACTCCATTTTTTTCTTATGTTTTTACTTCGATTCTGGGTTTTCCGTGTTACTTGTGGCATTGTTTCGCTTTTCCTTTGATTCTGAGTTTTTCAATGTTATTAGTTGTATTGATTCACTCTATATTTTTTACCTACACGATTTTTCTTAGTCAAATTCATTGCTTTTTTTATTTTTACCCTAACTAATCTCTATTAGGGTTTCTGAGTCAATTTTCCGGATTAATTTCTATGTGTCTCTGAAATTTTACTTAGCTCATTCTCTATTTGAGGAAGTTGATATCTTTCTTCCCAGAAATCAGTATTACTATGAAATTTTGATTGACTGATTCACTTTGTTAAAATTTCATGTGCATAATTCTCGTTTGTTTCCTTGTTTAAGACCTTATTGATTCATCCTTGCCTTATTTAATTGCATGTATAACGTTGGATTCTTAGTGATTCTTTTACAGGGTATGATTGGGATTATTTCCTTAATTAGACCCATGTTATTACCGTTTGATCAATTGCCCTTAATTAAAGGAGTCTATTCTGACTCCCTTATTTGGTTTGATTTGAAATTCTTGCCTTAATTGAATCCCTGATTATTACCGTTTGGTCAATTGCCCTTGATTAAAGGAGTCTATTACGAACTCCTTATGTGATTAAATTTTGTGACTTCCTTAATTGTTGGCTTCTGATTTCTTTTTACCTTGTTTGTCCTACTTTAAACTACTATATAAACTCCCATGTTTCACCTCTCAACACACAAACACGTTAGTTCAAATAGCTCTCTCTCATACTCAAAGCTTTTCTGCTCTCCTTCTTTCTTTGTTACTTACTTACTACTGTTCTGAATTAGCCGGATGCAAGCCAAGGCTAATTATTGTGCTCTCCTATCCTTCACTTTGTTCTTACCATCCCCTTACTGGTATGTTCTGATTTCAATTCAAGTCCCAAAACCAACATGTTTCTGTTACTGCTTCAGTTTATCATGTTTCTGATTTGTTTCTATCTATGGTTTTGTTGTTCAACATGTAATTGACATGTCTACATAATTGTTCACCTAGCATATTATGTTATTCCCCACTCCACTTTAGGATCAGTATGCTTATGAATATGTTACCCTCTTGTAGTATGTACCAATATTATCTACTTTATCTCATGTTTACCTATTTTCTAGCATGAACCTTTCTTTGCAAAGCAATTTGTATCCTAAGTTGTCTGATTTTGTGTTGATTCTGAAATTCATGTTGTGTTGATACCATTATCTATCCCCTAATCCCTATAAACCCCCTACAAGAACTTCTATGATCCTGTATACTATGTGATCTATGTGTCCCCAATTCCTATGACCTTTTTATGAAGGACCATGATTTGAATGTGTTGAATCTGTTTGTGCTATGATTAATCTACTGTTTGTTAATTGTCCTACGCTTTTCAACAAACTGTTTTTTTACTAAACGACTCTCCTATTTTATAAAACTGTTTCAACTAAGTCTTTTCCAAACGCTGCCTTTTCTATTAAAACCTTTTCAAAACTATGTCAAGAACTCTCACTCTACTCTTAGGTCCTTAGGCTCTGCCCCTCCAGTGTATGACTGCCTTGGGATTCCTATGAGATCCCTCTGAACTCTGGTGCACTGGGGATGGCCCTTCCACACTGCATTTACTCAATTATGGTTATAAAATCGGGGTGTGAGCACTGCCCGAGATTTCTTGAAGTCCTTAGGGAACTCTGACACACCCGGATATGAGAAAGGCTATTAACTTCTTCTTTTCCTTTATCTATTTATGTAATTTACCCATCTGGTCTGTAATTATTATTTGTAAATAGATATTGAGGATGGCTAGTGAAAAGGGAAGGGTAGCTATATATGTTATCAATATCAAGGGGTAGAAACCATGCCTTAGGTTTACATTTCCTATATGTGCATTAGAATCCATGTTTAGGACCAATACATTCTAAGCATTTCATGCATTAGATATCATCTTTTAGGTTTACTGCTTCAGCATCTCATTTGACCTTATTTATCACTTAGAAATCCTGCTTCTACGCTAAATAATAGCATCAACATAAAAATGTTGCTCCTGCACATCCTGAAATTATGCTGTAACTTCCTGTGCATTTAGAAATCATGCTTTAGGATCTCGCCCAGTCACACTTAGTTAAACTACTGATGCATGAAAAGGACATAAGACGGTCCCATATTTGATCATCTTGTTTTAAATAAACTGGTGATAATCCATGTATTTTGCAACACCTAGAACATCATGCTTTTAAGTAAAACAACTTCTAAACTATTTTTTAACAATTTTGGTAGTTATTATGCACAATCCCATTCCTAGGCAAAACTTAGGTAATTAATATCTTTAAAAACTTGAAGATTGTTGCTTTGTGTTTACTGCTTAATGGTTAACAGGTTTTAAACTCAATAGGCAAACTGATTAGGTCCTGCTTCTGTGTTTATAAAATTGAAGCTGCATATCTTCTGTGTTCTGATTTTCACTTAGACATCATGTTTTAGGATCCTTCTTAATAATACTACCCTTGTTTGTGTTTGAGACATGCTGCTTATGTGCATTATCTGTGGAGGTAAATCTGAGCCTCTTAATTGCTTTTTCCTATTTTATTTGTTCAAATCTTATTTTTTCTTGCCTGTCGCCTAGTATTTTCTCCTTTCAACCTTAGGGGTTTGTCTAGAACTGCCTATAGGTAGAGGTCTTAAATTCCTCCAGGGCCATTAAGAAGGGACGGGTAACAGCACGCATAGAGATCATTAAACAACACTCACTTTAATAACCGCTAAGGAGTGGGGAAGGGTAGATATGGATATGATGACTGGTGCGCCAATGCAACGTGTAGCCCCTCTTCCGAGGAGTGATTACCGGGCATTGTACCGATGTGATCCTATAGGATAAACGACCTAGGACCCCCATATACCTTACATATGTGTGTTTAGATCATAACTCTTTCAGACCTTGTATATGTATTTTTAGGCTTTAAATCTCTTAAAACTTTAGCACATATATGTGCTTAGACTGCGAATCTTCCCAAAACCTTTATTTGTTTACCTATATGTTTTGTTTGCTTATGTGCTAACTATTTTAAAATTCACAAAGCTTGTTTGGTCGGGAACCACAGTTGTGGACTTTAAGGGGTGCCTAACATATTCCCCTTGAAGTAATTTCAAGCACTTACCCTATCTCTGGTTATCTAATCTGTGTTTATAAATGAACTTTAGTAGGTGCCCTAACGCACCTTAAAATCGTTAGGTGGCAACTCTTCAATTCCTTATCTCTTTCCTAAAAGGAAATGAGTTTTCCCAATAATGTCGAATACCCTGACCGACCCGAAGAGGGGAGGAAAGAGGGGGGCGCGACACTAGGTTCAATGGTTAATACTATGGGTGGTGGAAGACAAGGATGCACGACTTCATCATCGCTGAAGACTCCAAGTTGTGGGAAGTTATCTATGACGGAACCTTTCCCTACTAAGAAGGTTGGAGATCCAACTGTGACAGTTCCTAAGACAAGGAAGGAGTTCAATGATGTTGATCGAAAATCCATAGAGAAAAAATTTCGCGCTAAGAAAATTCTTGTATGTGGAATAGGTCCTGATGAATACAACTAGATATCGGCTTGTCAATCTGTAAAATAAATATAGGAAGCATTACAAATAGCTCACGAGGGAACCACACAGGTGAAGTAATACAAGATCGACATGCTCATCACTGAATATGAGCTCTTCAGAATGAAGGACGATGAATCCATTCAAGATATGCACATTCAATTCACTTCCATCATCAATGAGCTGCACTTTCTTGGTGAAATCATTCCCAGGAACAAGCTTGTTAGAAAGATCCTCAATATGTTGCCCAGCTCTTGGGAAAGTAAAGTAAATGCCATTACTGAGGCGAAGGATTTGCAGACACTGACCATAGACGAGCTTGTTGAAAATTTGAAGACTTACGAAATGAAGAATAAGAAGGACAGTGAACGAAGAGAACCAAAAAGGGAAAAGAACATGGTTCTTAAGACAGAAAGCAATGACTCAAGTGGTGAAGACAGAGATATGGCATACCTGACTAGAAGATTTCAAAAAATGGTTTGTAGGAATGGAGGTATCCCAAAAAGGGGCAGTTCTAGCAAGCCAAATAATTATGAACTCTGTCATAAATGTGAGAAGCTAGGACACTTCATCAAGGACTGCCCTCTCCTAAAGCAAGAACATTCAAGCACAACTCAGACAAAGCTACCAAGAGGAACCCGGTTCCTGATAAACGCTTCAGGAGAAAGAATGTCGCTGACAATGTTGTGAAGAAAGCTCATGCAGTATGGAGAGACTCTTCCAGCGAGTCTGAAGAAGAAAATGATGGTGGTGATAGTTCAATGATGACAGTGGAAAGTGAAACAACTGAGTATGACTCAATCTTTGCTTAGATGGCTCAATCACATAACGATGAAGATGACGACAATGATGAGGTAAATTTTCTGGATGTTCAGAGAAATCTAAAATCCTACTCTCCTAAAAAACTCATGTCATTAGCAAATGTATTAACTGATGCTTACCATGGTCTTATAAATGATAAGTATGCTTTAACTATGGAACTAGGAGATGTTGAACAAACCAGAGATGATCTGGTAGTTGTTGTAGTTGATTTGAAAGAAACAATAGATAATCTAAAAAATGAAAAGGATGCCTTAGCTGAGAAAATCACTAGCATAGAACATGAAAGAGATGATCTAATGGTGGTAGTAGTTGACTTAAAAGAACCCATTGAGTGTGTTAGTAAAGAAAAGGAAGCTTTAATTGAGAGAGTTGTTGTCGTTGAGCAAGAAAGTGATGACCTTGTAGTGGTGGTAGTATACTTGAAGGAAAAATTGAGGAACTTAAAATGGAAAGTAGGCTTGTAAATTTTGAAAAAGGAAAAGTAGTTGAGAGTGAGGCACACATTAAGCTTGAGAATGAGTTGAATTTGGTAAAGACTAGTTTGTGTGCTGAACTTGAGGAAAATAGACAGCTTCAGGCAGATTTAGGAAGAGTGAAGAGTGATCTTGAAAAATCTCTTAAGTGGATATGGTCCTCTGATGCTATTACTACCATGTATGTTAACAATGGGGGAAATAGGCAGGGAATTGGGTATCAAAGGGAGAAGACTCCCTACAACCCTCATAACAAGTATGTTACTGTACCCGACAATTGGATGTGTACCCACTATGGTAACAATGGGCATTTCAAGGAAAACTGCAAGGCCAGGGTTCAGTCTCTTCAGAAAAATAAGATATTTGCTGAGAGAGAAACTACTTCTAGAGGACTTGGAACCTCTCATAGAAAACAAATGTTATCTGCATGGACTAAAAGAGCACTCATTCATACATTTCCTCATTACAAGGAACCCAAACATGTTTGGGTTCATAAAACTAACCCTTGATTTTCTTGTGCAGGGAGTATTGAAAGGAAGCATCTAACAGTGGTACATGGACAGTGGCTGTTCAAAGCACATGACTGGAAATACAATGGATTTTCTTTCACTGAAAGCCCCTGCAAGGAGGGAGTGTATCCTTTGTAAATAGGAAAAAGGGATACATTCTGGGAGTTGGAAGGATTGGGAAGTCACCCACTCACTCAATTGAGAGCGTGTACTATGTCAATGGCCTCAAGTACAGTCTCTTGAGTGTCTCCCAAATATGTGACAAGGTAAAAGGGGTGGAATTCTTGTCCAAGATACGCACAGTCACCAACCTTGTAACTGGTAAAGTGGTGCTTGTGGCTAAAAGATACAAAAATATTTATGTTGCGGATTTTGAGTCTCTGTAAAGTGGTGATATGAGCTGTTTGAGAGAAGTTGATGATCTGAACTGTGGCACATAAGGCTGGGGCATGTAAGTTTCTCTCTACTGAATAAGCTGGTTCAGAAGGACCTGGTTCGTGGTCTGCCCAAGTCAATTTTCAAAGAGCACAAAGTGTGTGACGCCTGCGCAAGAGGAAAGTATGTTAAATCTTCATTCAAGCCCAAAAAGGATTTCAACACCTCAAAACCACTTGATCTTCTTCATGTGGATATATGTGGACAAATGAGGGTGCCAAGCAGGGGAGGAAGGATACATCTTCGCGATAGTGGATGACTACTCCAGGTTCACTTGAACTCTGTTCCTCAGAACCAAGGATGAAACCTTTCAAGTATTTGTGGCCTTTGTGAAGAAGATTCAAGTAAAGATGGGATCAAAAATGTCTTGCATTAGATTAGATCATGGAACAGAATTTGATAATGCAAAATTCGATGAATTCTGTAATAAAAATGGCATTACCCACTGATCACGCTCAACTATGTCTTATAGAAAGACTAAACGGGCGCTGCAAATATAATCTG
>ML423846.1:11438-23723 GCA_005239525.1 Nicotiana knightiana
CTTTAACAAGAGGGGGCACGCTAATATTTGTTATTTTTTGAAGACATTAGAAAGCATATATGAAGTTTTTGCGGAAGTTACCGGGTGCAGTGACCCCTCTTGTTAAAGTGTGTGTCCGCCTCTACCTAAAATAGCTTTATGAAACTCATTAGCGTGACATAGGTATGACAACGATACAAAACTATTGCTAAAGACCGGCAACTAGAAGTCAGTAGAATGAATGCCTGCTCCAATGTTCAAAAGAGTTAGTCTTGTTACTATGAGTGGAGAGTGGACTCTACCAAAACATGAAAACATGGATGTTCTATCATTGACATGATCCTATATATGAAGCATTACAACAAAATCAAGATTGCAAGGACTCAATACCAAGATTGTCATAAAACACAACACATTCAGTATCTAATTAAGCATGCTTTCTTTTGGTTTCTATTTAAATTTTCTTCTTTCCTCTTGAGTAAGACTCCACAATGCTCTACTTCATTTTGTGTTTCTTCCTAAACAATAGAACAATTGTTGTGGAGTTGTTACAATTTTCATTAGTTCAAGCTGTAGCTTCCATCTCCTGTCCTATCTCTCTTTTTTCTAGTGCTATAGACTTATACCTTTTAGCGCACACAATAAATAGTACAAGATCTAGTGCAGTCAAAGCAGCTGAAAGGAAGAAAAACCTATCCAAGTGCCCGTCGTTTAAATTTGCAGGTATCCAACCTGGCTTTCCATGTCTTGTTGTGATCTTCATCACCACACTTAATATAATGCTGCACAAGTAGCTACCTAGTGCTGAGGAAGACATGGATAACCCAAGCCCCATGCTCTTCAGATTATCGGGAATTTGTGATGCAAAGAATTCCCACTGAGCAACATAGATGAATGCTTCCCCTACTCCGACAAGCACATATTGTGGAGTTTGCCAGAAAATACTCAAAGAACTTGTCTCTTCCCCTCCTTCATTAGCAAACCTTAGTCTGTGTTGCTCAACCAAGCCTGCAATCACCATAGCTACTGTTGAAATGACTAGTCCAATCCCTATCCTTTGCAGCTCACTCGGAAGCTTTGGCTTACTTTTGGTTAGTTTCACATACAGAGGAATTATGATCTTCTCATAGCAAATGATGAAGGTGGATGTGCTTATGATGTCAAATGATGTCATGCTTGCTGGTGGAATGTGAAACCCCGAGATCATTGTGCTTGTGTTCATTGCAGATCCTTGCTCGACGAAGAGAGAAAGCACTTGCACAAAGACAATGGATGCCAAGATTGTACAGAACCATATTGGAAGTAGCCTTAGCACACATTTCACTTCTTCAACTTGTGTCACAGTACAGAGCCTCCATTGGTTATGAGTTTCACTTTTATCAGGTAATATAAGCATGTCTGATGGGGTTACAACTGCAGCTCGATCAAGAAACCTATTTTCAAACAAGTTAAAGGAACGTGTCATATGTTTGAGTTGATGAAGTTAATCAGCATTATAATTAAGATCCTAAAACAAGGCAAGCTAAGCTTACTTGAAGTCATCTGTATGAGAGATTCTTCTGGTGCTGTCTTTTTCATTTCTGCTTCGCGCTTCATATAACCCCTCTCCATGTGAAGGAACAGTAAGCTTTATCTTCCTAATAGAAGCGATGATTACCTGAGAGAAGCTGGAGATGGGGTTGCAACAAGGTCTAATATGGCGGTACCTAGGGGCACCACTAATGATTGAGAGCAAAGCAACAAAGCCACAAGCTGTAGATATCCAAAAGGCAAGTACCCATCTTCCCATGTTTTCCATATAAACCAGAAGTGTCTCTGCAACCAATGATCCAAGGTTGAGAGCAACATAGAAGTAACTAAAGAATTTCGTCTTGGAACGACTTTCTTCTGGATCCTCTTCATCAAATTGATCAGCTCCTAGTGTAGCAAGTGCTGGTTCTATAGAGCCACTCCCAAGAGCTAGTAAGTATATCGATAAATAGAACATGGCAACCTCGACTTGTGATTGAGGCTTACATAGCTCTCCCAACTTGCCACAACCTTCAGGTTCAAGCATAAATGCTTGAGTTAACAGAGACAATACCACTAAACCCTGCAAAAAATCAAATTGGGATCGGCTATATGAATCCTCACAGTTCAGAAACGTCAATTATTTAAAAATGGATTGTGGGGCCAAAGGGGTATGGAAAAAAATATAACTTACAACATTCATAACAGCTAGAAAAACAATGCAAGTGAGGTATCTTCCAAAGTAGGAATCACTTAAAAAAGCTCCAAGTAAAGAGAAAATATAAAGAGTTCCCATCCATTTGCTGAACATATTTGCTGCTTCAGCATTTGACTGCCTTAGGACAGTCTTTGAGAAAAGAACCATATTCACTTCCACTCCAGTAAATGCAACTGCAGCCAATCCTTCACTGACTGCATTAAGCAAAGAACACAAAGCTACCATATTATCATAAAGAAGTATAATTCAGAGATTTTCAGCTTAATTATATATTTTGCACTTTAATTTGTAACTTGGAAATTATGGGTTCGTCCTGATTTTTATACTTCTTAGTCCTGTTTATATATTTTGACATCGCCAAACCAACTCCTCATTTTCTTTCTTTTGTAGATTTATGTTTTGAACCCAAGGGTGAACTTCTAAAGAGTTAACGTTTTATATAATATTTTTATACCATAAGTTTTAATGAATGGAATAACAAGTAATTGTTTACGACAAATATGATATGGTAGACTGATAAATAAAGTAAATAACCTGGTATAACATGTTAAATTACACTATTAATAGTGTAAAAATTCTTTGTATTTTCTGTGTATATAAGTATAACTTAAGCCTTTCTAGAACAATGGCCATGCATGCTGTTCGATCTTAAAGTTTCTTTCCTATTTTTATGGGTTAAACCACTCTCTTAAAATGGCTTGATCTAATTAGTCGTTAATTCTCTTTTTATATAAATAAAATATTACTTTTAGTATTGAAATTATAATCATAAGTGGTTGAATGGAAAATGTTGTGGCAGGGGGGAACTGTGCTAATAAGAGTATAATTAGTAGACCTAATAAAAGAGCTCCAGTTTTCCATCCACCAGTTTTTGCCTTGATTGCTGGTTTCCCATGCCTGTCTGTTGATCCATCTTTTGTACAACAATCCAAAAGTCTCTTTTTCCCTTCCTGTTGGCCATACATAAAAAGATATTGCATTTTAAATATTATATCCTTTCATGAAATATGATCATGAGGTTTCATATTATATAATATATAGCATGCTTCCTTCCTTTTCTCTCCCACCCAAAAAAAAATATAGAAGACAAACAAAATGTTGTATAAGATTTTCTTTTGGTACTTAGAAGATTAACTTTGACTTACCATTAATAGTTTAGATAAGAATAAATTAGAATATCGTGTGGGACCATAAAGAGGGGATAATTCTTTTTCATTGGTTCAAATTCTAGTAAAAAGTTTTTGAAAAGTTGAATCAAAAAGAGGATTAACTTTTCTAGGATTATGTCAGATTTGGATGTAGACACAATAAATCTGAGGTGATCATGAAATCCAAATAAAAGTTGACAAAGTTCATAACGCTAAGATGATTATTAGCATTTAGTTTCTTTTTCCAAAAGAAAATTGTTATGAGCGGAATCAAAATGCTAATCTTTACTCTAGAGTCTACATTATGTTTTTTTTTTTAACAAAAAGTTTGTGGTCATATTGGATAATCAATCTGACTGAGAAAAAAACTAATCTGGTAATCCCTCCTGTTACGATAGGCGGATCATTTTATCTTTTTATTTTGGTCCAAAATAAGTGTCTATTTACTTAATCAAGAAGGAATTGATTTTATTTTTTCAAAATTTGCCTTTATTTACATATTCCAATGTGATAAGGTAATAATTAATTAAGGTAAATTTAATTTTTTGGAATTCGTATTTCCTTAATGAATGTGTCAAAGATAAAATTATCACTTACTATGGACCAAAGGTATTAAATTTAGCTGACTATCAAAGCTCACATTTCTTGGAAGTGTAGAGAGAGAGGTGGAAGGTCCAATTTTTCACCAAATCATATATACTTTCTCTACCCACAACCTCCTATATTGTCCACACACACAAAAAAGACGTATATATTTTATATTTTGTTGATCGAATACAAAAAAAAGGAAAGAGCGAAAAAAATGCCATTACTTATAAATAGCAAAAAGAATTTAAGGTGATTTACGTCCTATATAATTGGGAAGGACCAGAATTATATAGATTTGAGATTGGAAAAGAAGGAGTATTGAGAAAATAGCAACTAAAACAAAATAATTAGTTGTGAATTAGAAGCTAATAAAACGAACATAATACCACACAAAGTGTATGCATGAAAAAATTAGGTGAAATTTCCTTTTGGTGTGTTCTCCAGCAAAAAACTACTGTACTACTGTATTGGTATCTATTAATTAGCAAATGTAAAATCAATACTTTTAAAAAATATTTATAATTCTGACTTTGTTTTTCAATTTAAAGAGTGAAAGAGAAACAATGAAGTTATAATAATGATCACTAGAGAGATTGAGTAAAAACTAAAAGTAGGTGAAATCCATTATTACCTTTTTGAAGGTTTTCATTTGCATGATGCACGAGAAGAAAGCATGCATTAATAATACAAATAGCGAGTTTTTGTTTAAGGAAAAAAAAAAGAAGAAAAGTTTAAAGTCACTTTTTAGTGAAGTTAAGCATGCTTTTTTAATTTCTTTTCTTCGATTATTTAATTAATTAGGCGGCTTAGATACATATATAAGTTAATTAATGGCTGTGTCAGATAAACAAGTGACAATACAATGATGGACGATGATTACCATTTTTCATGTTAAACAATCAGATATAATTATCACACAAAGCATTCAGCTCCCAGCTGGCTCTATCATAGCAAAACCTTTCGGCTGATTTCTTTGTTATGTTGTTTTTTCTCATATCAAATCAACTACAATGGCGTATTATACAGAAATCTTCTGTTTATTAGTGGATGATTCATAATTTAGATGATGTGAAATTTGAGCTGAAAGAATGAATTCTGAAATGTATATCTAACTCTTTCTATACTTGTTTAATTTTTCGGACATGTATACATATAGAGTTCGACATCAAAGTACTGAAAATCGTTGAATTCGCGAATCCATTGTTGGATTGCAAATGCTGTTTGCTAAAGAGCCAGAATAGAACAAGAAAAACCAAAGGAATCCTATACAACACAATTCAAATACACAAACAAGATCATATATAGCTATAGAATTAAATAAATAAAAAAGATGATGTGAAAATGTACCTCGGATTCATTCATGGAAACTGAGGATTCATCTCTGACAGCAGATTGCTGTTTTGGGTCCATGGCTCCAAGACGATTTCAAGGAAAATAAAAGAAGGAAGGCAGAATATAATGAGCACTAAAACCAGCAATTTATAGTGAAAAGGCAGAGTCTTAATGTGGGTTTTGAGGTTGAGGGTAAGAGTTAGGGGAATGTTTTATCTTACGTGGGAACCATGCAATGACAATGTATGTGTCTATTTCAGTAAAAGTGCAAAAACCTGCGAGTAAACATGAAAGTCTGGGAATTTGAGTTGAGGTTTTATAGGCAAAATAAATGACATAAAGAATTGACATAAGTGAAAGCAGACTATGGCCGACAAGTTTGGAATATAGCTAACAAAATAGTCAAAGAGAATTGAAGTAAATTTCTTGGGTCAGCAAATCCCTTCTAAGGAGCCTTTTTGATGTATCTTTTCTGTTTTTTTGGACATTGTTTTTGGTCCCTACACATCTTTCATCATTTATTACATCAGTTTTAGATATATATATATATATATATATATATATATATATATATATATATGTATGTATATATATATATATATATATATATGTATGTATTGATCAACTTTTTCCAAAACCAAACAGTACTTCAGATTTCTTAAATTCAAGAATTATTTCATTTGTTTTACCGCAACAATGTTTTCAGTCTTTTGTGTCCTCTTGATTGATAAACGCGAGTTAACTGTGCTTTGACGCTTTGTAAAACCACATCAATTTACGAGAAGAGCTGATAGATGAGTAAGTTTCTCCTTTCGATTCAAGAAATATGATTGGGAGTAGGAAAAAGATGCCAAAGTTTATTTTCTTCTACGTATCTTTCTATTCGTGGTAGTATATTTTACAAAAAAGAGTTGAAAGCATTTCAACTAACTATGACCATTTAATTTCCAATAATTAATAGGACTATAGTAACAAAATTTTGCCCCTGCGCAGTAGTCGTTTGTGCTGTGATTTTGCGCAAGGACTACTATTTGCACAATTAGCCCTTCATTAATCTTGGGAATGGGATTGGATTTATGTCCACAGTTTAAATCTCACCCACTCACTCCCTGAAAGAGGATCTTTACCATATTTTCACCCCTTCGACTCTCAAACTAATATTCATTTATTTATGTTTCACTTGTGCTTTTACAATATTCCTTACTTGTAACTCTATCGATAACTTGGAAACACTTCGACATTACTATAACATTTTGTTAACTCGAAGCGTCTTGTGGTAAGAATCTAATTTTGCTAACGCTCAATTGAGTCTTGAACCCTCAACGACTCTAGTTAGCCTTCAATTTTAGTAAGAGAATTATCACTTTTAGCACGCGCTAGAAACTATTTATATTTTGTAACTAAAAAAGTGTATAAAACTTGTATAATTTTTGTATATAACATACAGAATGTATAAATATACAAAAAAATATAAAAATTTATATATTTTTTGACTATTATTTTTACAGCGGTTATACAGTATCATTTTTCTATTTTAGTAAGCTCTTGTTCTATTATAAAAATTTAACATATATTAAAAGAAGGAAAAAAGAAAAGAAAAAAGAGGATAAAAACATTTACACTTTGAGTGATACATTTATTTCTAGCGCAGATAGTAATTATTACAAGGGGGCCTTTGCTTCCTCTATTTTGTCGTATGCACGGACAAAAGGACGACAGTTAATGCAGCAGTACTCCTCTCACTCCCACCAAATGAACATATAGACGACGAGAGATGGCAGAAAAGATCAAGATTAATGAGATAATTTAGCTTTTGCTTTCCCTTTAGATGTGGAAAAGCTTGAGAAATTACAGTTTCCCTATTCCATACACAGCATATAGAATATGACCTAATCGTTTTTGAATTTTTTATTTTATAAAGGGAGGGGAGAAGGGAAAAGATTAGAGCTGTCAATATGAGTTTGACTCGTTTGGTCCGCCCAATTCAGGCCGTAATTTAATAGGATTGTGCAAAAACTTTTGGAGCTTATTTTAAAATGAGGCTTTTAAGCCCGACTCAAGTAAGCATGTGGCCCATGAGGCTTGACTGAAACTGGGATAGGTCGGTCCCTAAGCTTAATAAAGATTTTTACCTCTTATAGCAAACCTTTACACTTTATTTATTATAAATAAATACCTTTTTATAAAATTATATTATATAACTACCTTTTAGGTTTTATAGCAAAATATCTATTTATGGTCACTTCCTACTGTTAAGCCATTAAATACGTTGTGAAACATTTTTCTCTCTCTCTCCCAATAGCACCAGTATTATATACAATTTTGTTAAACCCACGTTTTCGCTCCAGTATCTCTCTCCCAACTCAGTATCTTTCCCACAAATACAACCTCCATTATCAACTGATTCATCTCCATTCTCTATCTCAATTTTTAAAATTGTTTGCTTAAAAAAGTTGTGGTAAGTGTTAAACTTGTTAGTTTTTCGCTGGCACATGTATTATTCTGTATATCTATAATATTTTTTTAGAAACAATCACTATTGTTATGCTTTTCACAGAAAAGTCGGATTTTCTTCTCCAATGGCTGGTTCAACTCCTTACAAGGGTTATTCGAGGTATACCGACCAAAGCACTCAATTTCGAAGGGCCATTTTTCGATTTGCAAATCACTCAAGCGGAACATGTATTTGCAGGTTCAGCAACAAATACAATTGCAGAAAACAGAACAAAAATAAGCAATGACACATCGAAACAAGCCCAATTTGAGAAATTTCTAAAAGAATCAACGACTATTGCCATATACACTGCCTTTTCTATTCTCTGTATTTTAATGTATTATATGTATTCAATAGTTCCAACACTGATAAATACTTATTACAGTGACTTCCACTATTTGTTGTATTGGCGAAAAATACACTCGCCATGTGGGTCTATTAAAGGGCGGCACGTGTCAGCAAAGCTTGGAGAAAAGTAAAGAATGACATATAAGATGATATGTGAAACACCCCCGGGATCGAACATACACATACTGTGCCTGATAGCCTCGAAACTGGTCATCATAAATAGCTAGGAACAAGTGCGGGAGAATATTTCATAATTACAAATGAGGAAGGAATCAATTAATTCCGGATTATATGGGATTTATTATCATTACTCCATCAGTTACAAATCAATTATGTAACGTGCAATAAATGCAATAAATGATTGTAACGGTCAGAACAAGGCAATCAATTGCAAGATTGACTCAACATGCACGAGATTGACTCAACAGACACGAGATTGACTCAACATGTACGGGAGTAACTCATCATCCACGAGATTGACTCATCAGTTATGGAATTAACTCATCAGTTACGAAATTTCAGCATTTGCACAGCTGTTACAAGTCTTCCAAAAGTAATGGATGGGTTGAGTAAATGCTCATAATGGACCCATTATTCAAGGAGAATGGTTACTTAGATTTATCCCTATAAATAGACATAGTTTTATCACAATGGGGGAATCTAACTTTCTTCTCGATAATTCTGTACATTGTAATTCATATCATCTTGCTTCCAAGCTAGCCATAGTTTGTCTCTTCAAGCTCCGTTCGGCTCAACATCCTGTAAAGGATTATTCAATAAGAATTATTTCTTCTCTGCTTTATTTTTATATTGTTTGTCATTGAATTTATTTTGCACTTCTCTATCACTTTGCATTAACGAAAAATTATATCTTTCGTATTGAATCAATTGTTTGTGGCCCGTCACATAAAATTATTGCTTTGACCTTGAAAACTATTTTTTGGGTTAAACAGTTTGGTTCCGTTGTCGGGAACTCAAGAAAATTTGCTATTCAACCAAAGATTCTAACAATTTTTGTTGATATTTGCTTGCTTTCAGTTTAAACCTTCATCATGGCCGAAATTTGCCAATCAACACAGTTGAGGACAACCAAGCTTGAGATGGCTTTACCATGATAAATGAAAAGTCAATAATAGCCATGATACTGATATATAAGCAACAAGCAGAGAAAAATGGAGAATGTACATCGGCATATTGGTACCACAACTATTAGTACCGAAACTTATTAAAGAATCTACGCCAAACAGTACCGAGACATGAAGTTCAGGTACATCAGGTAATTTTAATTTGCACAATTTAGTTCTAACTTGACAGAAACAGATCAAGGAACAAGACGAGTGGATAGAACACCTCCGTAAATTCCCGACTATCCCACTAGAATGATAAGCAGCACCAAGCTTTAAATGAAGAAAGGCACGGATGTTCAAATGAAAGTCAAAAATAGGTCCGAGCAAAGAGATACGGGATTTTCTTCACGGGCTGAAAAAGATCCGAACCTTCTCGAACAGGTAAGGAATCACCTTGCAAAATTAAAAATTTCCACAGGAGAAGAATGAAGGTTAGGAAAAGCAAAGGTAAAACACCCACGCGATTGTTTACAACGATACCGCACCTGACAATTGGAAAAGAAAATATAGGTGCGGGATGGATAATTGAAGACTACGAGGAAGAAGGTTCATTAATAGCCATGGACAATTACACAAATAATTTCGGATACAATCATTGAACCGAAAGAATCAAAAGCCACGAGGTCAAATGTTGAAGAACTAGAAACTATCATTGGCTTCCCAAATAGGAAGGTTTATGTTGGTCGAGACTTGACACTGAATTTAAAGGCAAGTTGATTAAACTTTTACGTGTTAATGCAAATTTCTTTGCTTGCCACCATTGTAAGCATAACAGGTGTACCACCGGAGATAATGGTTTATATGCTCAATATTGACCCGCGGTATAATCCGGTCAAGCAAAAGAAGAAACCAGAGCCAAATAATAAAAGATAAAGTTATGGAACCTCGAAGGTGGGTTTAGTCCGAAAAGTCGAATCATTCAGATTCGTTGCTAACATCAACCCATCATCACTTTCAAAATTCCGAGGATAAAGATGATTGCTAGTATTTCACATTGTCTCGAATGTCTCGGTAAATGCAATCTTAATTCAAGCAGAGAAAGGTACACAATTTCTTGTCTGTTATAGAATGCTCTTAGACACGGAAATTGCATATCTATATTTCGAGAAGTTGACATTAATTGCTATTGCCCTAAATCTAAGGCTTTATTGTCAATATCATTCAGTTCTCGTAGCCAATATATTTTCATTATACAATATTTTGCATAAACGAGAACTGTCAGGAAGGCTATCTAAATGATTAGTCAAACTTATGGAATATGATATTATTTATCAGCCACATACGGCCATAAAAACACAAGTCTAGCAGATTTCATGACTAATCTTTGCTTGAGCATATTACCTGAAGTTGAAATCAAAGTACATGTTATTTCTGAAATAATTCTCGGGATCTGGACCTTTTACATAATTAAGTCCACAAGTATTAAAAGTCCTTGGTTAAGGACAATACTTTATCCCTATCATAAAAGTATTTAAATTTCACAAAAGTTAGTTTATTACTAACAACAAAGATGAGTATAAAGCATATGATACATGCTTGAATTAGCTGGGGACTCAGAGCAAAAGTATTGATTTGACGATAGATCAAATCCAAGAAAACTATGCAGCCCAAGAAAATCAAGTCGGATGTGCTAGTCTCGGATCTACTGCTAATATTACTGACTCCAGAAGAAACTCTGGACTCTTATTGAGAAATATCATTTACGGATCAAACAATATCAGGATCAAGTCATCCCTTATCTGGGCGATCCCTGATTTATCATCAATTAGAATGAAAATGAGGTAAGCCCGACTAATTTAATTTTGGCATAATAACTTCATTGATTACTTGCAGAATGGGACTTTACCCACAGACAAGCACGCTCTCGACAACTCTGAGTGTGTCTCATCTGGTACTGCCTTATTGAAGGAGAATTATATTTGAGAATATTCAAGGCTCCAAAAGCTAAAATGCCACATGTACCAAACAAACAAAATATATGATGCGAGAAATCTACAAAGAAAGCCGTGAAAATTACTCCGGTAATAAGGCAAGATATCGCATGGTCCTCGACAACATTTTGGAACCTCCGTAGTTCCCGGCCAGAGTAAAAAATAAAGAAAGAGCTCTGGTACCGTCTCTATGCTATAACTGGACCATTTGAAAGTCCATCAACAATGGAACTGGCTATCCTATCCGAGATTATTAAACTGGGGACTGTCAAATTATGATTCTAGTGTTTGAGTTCTCATACCTCAAAACTCAAACACTAGGGAGATCACTTATACTTGAAGATTAGTCAATCCGACTTGACATTTTAAGAAGTGATTCAAACAATCGATTGCTTTGGGAGATAAATTTCTAAGAGTATTCCGACATTATTTACCGCAATCTCAACTCAGTCAGTTGTATTGCTCATATCAAGCATAAAACACTTCAAACAGTGTTGAATGAGATCTTCAAAAATGCATATACTACTCTTACACAAAAAGGATCAAGAACTCCATGTCGAGTCAAGAATCCCACGATAACAAACGAGACTTTTATGTTCAAGTCAACATAAATGTATGCAACTATGCCATCAGAATAAAGTTCACTTTGAACAAACACATGGCTTATATTCGGTCCAGCAACGACCATTCAAGTTAAAAAGCCTTTCTTAATGGCTAATTATATTATGACTCGGATCGATTATCCCGAACATCTCAAATATTATTTCGGACATGTGTCCCTCTCTACTTGGAAGTATGTTCATATACTCCAATTTGGATTCAAAATCCAATTAGATTTAATGTCTCTTCAAGACAAATCTACTAAGATCTATATTTATTTGGGATCAATATTCCCTCAGACTCAATGTTTTACCGAGATCAATACTCCAGGAAATCCTACCAGGATTAATACTTCCACAGACTAAAAGTCTACTCAGATCAATCGATCCTCTTTTACGCCTGAATGAAAAGGAGATGTCTTTTTCATAGCGTTTAAATATATAAAAAGGCCTCTTTTATTTAAAAGTTAGACACCCAAGGGTGCAACATTAAGACATCGCACATGTAACGA
>ML423846.1:24259-59563 GCA_005239525.1 Nicotiana knightiana
ATCCTACCAGGATTAATACTTCCACGGACTAAAAGTCTACTTTGATCAATTGATCCTCTTTTATGCCTGAATGAAAAGGAGACGTCCTTTTCATAATGTTTAAATATATAAAAGGGCCTATTTTATTTAAAAGTTAGACACCCAAGGGTGCAACATTAAGACATCGCACATGTAGCGATGCATCCAAATATATATTTCAAGTCTGTAAGACTAGAATATAAGCACTCAAATAAATTCATAAAGTGCCATAAAAAGTTAGTACTCGGATAAATTCCCTGAAGTACCTAATGATGATATTAAACCCGAAAGACATGAGGAAGTAACTGAATTCCCAGTCTAGGTCCCAACCCTTCTGATGAAATAAAAAGGGTTAAGTAGTCATCATCCAAAAAGTATAAACCTTCGAGTCCCGTATGTAATTTCCTTTTCAGGAAATGGACCACATGGAAGGAATAATCAAGTGCTCATACTTCAAAGATCTAACACTTGGGAGACTATAAAAGGAAAAAAAGATTGGAAAATGCAGAACTCAAGTCAAGCCTAAGGTCTACCCAACAAATCGAAAGTTAAGAGCGAAGTCAAGAGCCAAAAACGCAAGCCTGATTCAAAAACCTACAAAGAAAACACTCGTGGATGTAAACAAATGTTCAGGTTAAAGGCAATATTTAGTCAAGGGTTGCAAGATATACCCTTGTACTTATTAAAAACTATTGTCAATGAAAACAGTTACGGGTAAAAACCCATACCTTTATAAAAACTGTTACAAACAAAAAACAGTTATTCCCTTGTATTAACTCGAAAAAACTGTTACAAAAGAAAACAGTTACAAAATACAAGCTTGTATCAAACCTGTTAAAAGAAAATAGTTGCAACATGATTTTTAGATGATAATCAAACACATGTAAAATGTTGTGAAAGTTTAAACAAAAAATTTCTTCAGAAACATTCTTAAACATGTGAAAAATTCCTATCACTCTATTGCATTATTACACCATTATGAAGTTGAGACGTCTTCTTCATTAAGTGTTGATAAAAAAGGGCCCTCTTTCATAAACCGTGCCTAATATGAAAAGGTACGATTAATCTAAAGCATCTTTATAAATGCAAAGACTTAAAGGGTGAAACAAAAATCCAAACATTAAAGTAGGCAGAAAACAAAGCCGAAATTTATATCGAACTTGCCAAACATAAGGATTTGTCTTCAAACCTCGAAACAAGACAGGGGTAAACCAACCGCTTATTGACGAAACGAACATGAGCGTTGAAGTTGTCATATGAATCTCTAAGTTCTGCACTCTTTTTTCCTTCGTCCGGTTTTTGTCCCTACTGGGTTTTTTTGGCAAGGCTTTTATGAGGCAGAGGCAATGGAGAAAAGGATAAAATCTTTCACTTCCCGTTCATATCACAGTGAATAACCGGAAAGTAGGGGGACTATCCGTATTGGCGAAAAATAGACTCGCCATGTGGGTCTATCAAAAGGGTAGCACGTGTCAGCAAAGCTTGGAGAAAAGTAAAGAATGACATATAAGATGATATGTGAAACACCCCCGGGACCGAACATACTCATATCGTGCCTGATAGCCTCGAAACTGGTCATCATAAATAGCTCGGAACAGGTGCGGGAGAATATCTCGTAATTACAAATGAGGAAGGAATCAATTAATTCCAGATTATATGGGATTTATCATCATTACTCCATCAGTTACAAATCAATTATGTAACGTGCAATAAATGCAATAAATGATTTTAACGGTCAGAACAAGGCAATCAATTGCAAGATTGACTCAACATGCACGAGATTGACTCAACAGGTACGGTAGTAACTCATCAGCCACATGATTGACTCATTAGTTATGGAGTTAACTCATCAGTTATGAAATTAACTCATCAGTATCGAATTTCAGCATTTACACAGTTGTTACAAGTCTTCCAAAAGTAATTAATGGGTTGAGTAAATGCTCATAATAGACCCATTATTCAAGGAGAATGGTTACTTAGATTTATCCCTATAAACAGATATAGTTTTATCACAATGGGGGAATCTAACTTTCTTCTCGATAATTTTGTACATTGTAATTCATATCATCTTGCTCCCAAGCTAGCCATAGTTTGGCCCTTCAAACTCCGTTCGGCTCAACATCCTGTCAAGGATTATTGAATAAGAATTATTTCTTCTCTGCTTTATTTTTATATTGTCTGTCATTGAATTTATTTTGCACTTCTCTATCACTTTGCATTAATGAAAAATTATATCTTTCGGATTGAATCGGTTGCTTGTGGCCCATCACATAAAATTATTACTTTGACCTTGAAAACTATTTTTTGGGTTAAACATTTGTATTTATATGTATTTAGATATATTTGAATGTATTTAAATAACTTTCATTGTTGTACTTATGAATGTGTTATGTATTTCAAATACATGTATTCATCTGTATTTTACTGATAAAGAGTTATTATAGTGACTTTCACTATTTGGTTTTAGATGTATTTAGATATATTTGAATGTATTTACATGACTTTATATAATTATATGAATCTCGAATTTTATTGGTTGAAAACAGAACTTCCCCGAACGATAGCAACAGAAAAAGAAGGGATTGAAATTATAGAGATTGCTCTGTTTTGGGGTATTTTTCGGCTGGGGAATCTTTCCTATAACGTGAAATACAGATTATGCGTGTTATAATTGAGTTAGCTGAGTTATATTAGGAGTTTATCGCGTTAATTGATTCACTTACCATTTTTAAACAGCCTAAAAGACTATTTTTTACATAGTTTACGTTACTGTATTCACGAATACAGCTTGCGAATACAATTGTTGCTTAGCTGGATTACCCTGCTTCACGCTGAGTTTTTCTACTGTATTCATGAATACATTAGCTTAAATACATCGAATACACTATATAATAACTGAAAATATAGCTATATGAAGTAATTTGGTAAGTGGTAGCTATAGTTAGCTAATAACCACTAAACAATAGAGGTCTGTGAAAATTTCTCAGCTTAATAATGTATTTAATTTTAAATAAAAATATAGGAAACTAAAATTAACAAGAAGATTATTTCAATCTCAAATTGATAATATTTTTTATGTGAACATAAATAATTTTTGTTCTTAAATTGTCACGACCCAATTTCCCTGCATTAGGTATCCTGATGACACCTAGTCTTAGGGACTAGGTAAGCCTGGCAGTTACTGAATATCAATAATAAATAAAAGAAAACTAGTAGTCTTGATATAGAATTTCAACAGAATGTACAAACTTTCCCAAAACAGGTAGACAAGTCATAAGCTCTACGAATCTTCTACAACTTCTAAGTACAACTGTTTGAGAATAGATACAACAGTGTATGAATAATAAATACAAAGAAGGTGACTCCGACGCCTGCAAACGCAGCAACAGGTTACCTTGAGTCTCATCGGCAATCATCCACACAGCTACTACAATATGAACCTGGATCTGCACATAAAAATATACAGAACTGTAGTATGAGCACACCACAGCGGTGCCCAGTAAGTATCAAGACTAACCTCGGTGGAGTAGTGACGAGGACTAGTCAAGACACCACTGGTCTACAAGATAAATAACATGAATGTAGAAATGACCGAATGTTACCTCTATCTAAGACTTCACAGAATAATTTACAAGAATGACAATATAAAGCGGAAGGCAATTACAGAAATCAATCACGAAACAGCACAAAAGTACCCAGAAAGATGGACAACAAAACAAGCCAAACTGAAAGGAAACACAATACAATAGAGAACACCAATAACTCAACTCTACATCGGTTTGTTCATATCGGGCCTTTGCCACTAAAATCCATAAACTGGTGGAAATCTTTAAACAATAGTTCATATGGAAAACTTTTGCAAATAAAATCATTTTAGTATGGAAGAGTTTCCTTTGAAAATATATTTTCTCCAAAAGTAGATATAAGCATATTTAATAGAGAGAATTACGTAAAACATAGTTTCTTTCAAAATACGAAACTTCTTAAAGATGCTTTCCCAATAAATGACTTCCAAATATCATTTTAGGCAAGACTAGTTCTTTTCAAATATACCTTCGATGTATAAGTCATTCAAATATAATCATTTCAAACCATTGCTTTTTCAATGATACTTTTCAATAAAATCCCTTGATCAAAATCTCCTCAAGATTTATCCACCGGAACTCAGTCCGTAACTCAGAAATTACCATGTCGTACAGGAAGAATATCAAATCTTTACAATAAATGCAATAAGAGATCAGTAGGAATATCCAAATTTAGAACAACGAAATAAAATGCAAAGACAAGTGCACGACATCACCCTTCGTGCTTCTACTCTCATCCTCACCAAAACAAGTGCACGATATCACCCTTCGTGCTTTACTCTCATTCTCACTAAAACAAATGCACGGCATCACCCTTCGTGCTTTACTCTCATTCTCACCAAAACAAGTGCACGGCATCACCCTTCGTGCTTTTGCTCTCATCCTTGCAATAAATAAATCTATACGACACGACATTATCCTTCGTGCTTTAATATCATAACATGGCACAGCATTATCCTTTGTGCTTTAATATCATAACATGGCACGACATTATCCTTCGTGCTTTAATATCATAACATGGCACAGCATTATCCTTTGTGCTTTAATATCATAACATGGCACGACATTATCCTTCGTGCTTTAATATCATAACATGGCATGACATCACCCTTCGTGCTTTAACACTCTCATCCTCACAATACACGGCATCACTCTTCGTGCTTTACACTCTTCCTCACCCAAACAATATCAAGAACAACAGTTTGGCAAGGAAAAACCAACAATATGACCCATAAATTACCACATGCAAGGGAGTCAACAATACAACAATATCATTAACAGCATAACCAATAATAGAAATCACAACATCCCAACAAGGGAATCAACAGTACAAACAATATCATTAACAACATAAACAGTAATAGAAACCATCACATCTCGGCAAGGGAGTCAACAATACAAACCACATCATTAACAGCATAAAACAGAAACCATAACATCTCGGCAAAGAAAATAACTATAACCAATCTCACCTAAACAGTTAACTTCACAGAATAACATTCCGCTTAAACAAAGGCCGAGTAATAGGCAACATCGAGGAAATACCAATAACATAAATGTCTAACAATTAGACCTAAGTGGAACTTAAGGGAATAATCATATAAATCACAATGTAAGACTCACGAGCATGCTTGACTCCAACGAATAGATGTTCCAACTACGGCTACATTACACTAACTATAGTCAATTAGGCAAGCTAGAAAGAAAATATAGCATGATGATAAGAGAAATAGAATATTCAGTTAAATCAAGTAAAGTCAGATAGCCAACGAAAGAATCCAAAAATAAGTAATTCTAATTAAACAGGAAGGGATGAAATTAACAACCAAGAATTCAAATGTAACAATTAAAAATCATACGCAGGTAATATAAGAACCTACTAAAAGGCCAATATAATTGCAAATAAGTCCGTGTACACACTCGTCACCTCGCATACTCGGACTACAATCAACAAGGAAGACTCAATCCTAAGGGGTAGTTCCCCAACACAAGGTTAGGCAAGATACTTACCTCAAAGACGACAACCTGATACTCAAAAATAGACTTCTCGGGTGGGAAGGCCTCCAGACGGCTCAAAATCAACTAAAACAACTTCAAAATACATATAAAACGTATAAGGAACGATACCGAATAATAAAGTTTCAATCTTTGCAAATTTATAAAAATCGACCCAAAAGTCGACCCCCGGGCCCACACCTCGAAACCCGACAAATTGCACAAAATCCGATTACCCATTCCGATACGAGTTCAACCATACTAAATTTATCAAATTTCGATACCATTTGGTCCTTCAAAACATGATTTTTCATTTTAGAAATTTTCTTTCAAAACCCACAATTCCCTAAACCCAAAAGACAAATTAAATGATGAAAACAAGAACTAATTCATGAAATATATTTAATTCTAGTGGACGAACACTTACCCATTCGATTTGTGTGAAAAACCCTCAAAGAATCGCCCAAAACCGAGTTCTAGAAGTCAATATATGTTTAAAATGGTGAAACCCCGATTTTTGGAAGTTTATATTCTGATTTCTGCCCAGTGATTTAAAGCATTGCGATCGCGGACACAAGGATGCGATCGCATAGAAGAAAAATGCTACTGGCCAAAAAGGTACTATGCGATCGCATATAAGGGAAATGAACATTGTCCAAGAATGCACAGTGCGATCGCGAGGTGAAGTGTGCGATCGCATAGGGAAAAAGAAATGGCCTTGACCACACTATGCGATCGCGAAATAGTGTATGCGAACGCAGTGAAGAGAAAAATGGGCGGGTGCAAGGCAACACTATGCAATCACGGCTACTACTATGCGATCGCATAGAAGGAAACCAGAAACAACATCAGCAGTGCAAAATAGGGAAAATGGACCCAGAACCTATCCGAAACACACCCGAGGCCCCCGGGACCCTGTCTAAATGCACAAACAAGTCTTATAACCTAATACGGACTCGCTCGAGGTTCCAAATCACATAAAATAGCACTAAAATGACAAATCAAACCAAAAATCAATGAAATTCCTCAAAACTTCTTTAAACATCAAATTTTGCATTTAAGGTCTGAATCACGCCAAATGAAGTCCGTTTCATACCAAACTTCACAGATAACGCATATAAATCATATCAAACCTGTACGGGGATCCGGAACCAAAATACGTGCCCGATACCACAGGTTTCATATAATATTTTATTTTCAAAAACCTTTATATTTTTCAGAAAATAATTTTCTTTAAAAATTCATTTCTCGGACTTGGGACCTCAGAATTCGATTCCAGGCATACGCCCAAGTCCCATATTTTCCTACGGACCCTCCGGCACCGTCAAATCACAGGTCTGGGTCCGTTTACCAAAAACGCTAACCGAAGTCAACTTTATTAAAATTTCTAATACAAAATTATCATTTTTATCAGTTTTTCACATAAAAGCTTCCCGGCTACACGCTCGGGTTGCGCACGCAAATCGAGGTGAGATAGAAGGAGGATTTCACGACCTTGGAATACAGAATTAGCTAGAATATACGGGATGGCCTTTTGGGTCATCACATCAATTTTTAGTTATTTCTTAATGTTTAACTAATAACATTGCATATAATTATAGATTTAGATGAAAGTGAAGATTTTAAGACATCTTTATTTCACAAGAAGATTCAAATATGGTTGATGAAGATGATTTGTTGGTGTTAGTCTCTTAGATATGCCATGAGCACCTTGAAAATATTTTTGAGTAGTTTGTTTTGAGTATTGGCTTTTAATGAATGAAATATTGTCATCCTTTCTTGTATTTTATAGTAACTAGTATTTATGAACGTGTTGCACGTTCATAATGACGCATGATGATTTAAATATTTATTTATATGAAGGAACAATAAAATTTAATAAATGAGAGAGCTTTTATGTATAATAATACAACAATCATCTAAATATCGTGTCACGACCCATCCCCAAGGGTCACGACGGGCACCCGGTACCTTACTCAACCGAGTACCAACATAACATATATTTCTTATCGTACTATCATGGGTGAATGGGCCAAAAGGTCCATCATGAGATAATCAGAATAAAATATAAGTGCGTACTAAATATAGGATGACCCAACATTATATAGAAACTTATACATGTGACATATGGCCCTGTAAGGCCGACATGATCATTTGTACACTCAAAACGTAGGTAGACAAGGCCATACAAGTATCCATATACATGACATCTGTCTACAAGACTCTAAGAGTACATAAACGTCATATAGGTCGGGACAGGGCCCTTCCATATGATAAGTAGAGATTTTAACCTATTAATTACTCTCTTTTACTTATGTTTAGAGCCAAAAATGCGTGAAGGTATTCTCGGAAACTAATGTAATATGCTTGCTTGTAGGGATTGTTCAAAATGAGCCAAAGAAGCCATAGTCAACTCATAAAGGAGTGAAAGCTTGAACAAAAACCAAGACTGGGCCAAGAGATGTGGAACGCGGACAACGGCAGAAAACTACGGTCGCGAAAGTACCAACGCGGTCACGAACATTATTTCGAGGTTCGTGAATTGAAGAATCAGAGAGATAAAATTTTGGGCTATAACATGAATGCGGACTGCGGCAGAAAGACACGGCCGCAAAAGTAATTGTGAGACCGCGATTGGAATTTCGCGGACCACGCTTGCTGAGGTTCAGAGAGTTCACATTTCCAACTAAAATAAGAAGTGCTGTCCGCGTTAGAATTACGCGGCCGTGAAAGCCTTCTACGCGACCGCAATGGAAATTACGCGGTCTGTGAGTCCATGCTCAACCCTAGATTCAGAAGTTAAAAATGCGGACCGCGATCAGCATTACGCGGCCGCAAAAGAAAGAGTGTGGCCGCGGTTAGAATTACGCGGCCGCCAAACCTCCGTAGGGGTATTTTTGTCCGAAAATTTCAGCTTAATATTAATACAACTTTTGTTAGTTTTAGGTTGTGTTATGTTTTTGCTGAGCTCGTGAGACGGCTAGGTTTTCCCTTTTGGGCAATTTTGTACAAGATTTACCTTATAACATTAGATTTTCATCTTTTAATTTAGTATTATGGATTTTATCCTCTCTTTATCTTTGATTTTTGCTATTTCTATGAGTAGCTAGACCCATATCTAGGGTTGTGACCCAACCCTAGTGTGGGTGTTTAATGGGTAATTGAACTTTAGGGCTTGAATGTTTATGGGATAGTAATATTTAGCCTATTCTTGCTAGAATTGTAGAATTAGTGGTTGCAAATACTAATTCATGCCTTTATGACTTAGTCTATTCTTGAGAAAGAGGCACTAAGCCTAGGAAAACTAGGCTAACAAGGAATTGGGGTGAACTCAAGAAATTGATAGCCCCAGTTAAAGGGTTAAACCTAGAGATAGTAATACCCGACTTGAGCTAATATCACTTGTATTGCATGAATACTCATTTAGACTTGAGAAAGTCAAATTGTGCAAAATCACTCAAACTACCGAGAGGTATAGAGTGAGTACTTGGGTGTGATAGCTATATTACGACCCCACTCAAATCAAGCTTTCCCTAGATTCTTGATACCCGTTGGATAACCACCTATGCGGAAGTCACTACCCTAGTCTTTTTAAAAACTTGAAAAAAAACATCAAAAGTATTGTACTTAGCTTTAATATTTGCATACAGTAGAATAGAATTAGAAGTAGAATCAACACCAACAATGTGTGGAAGTGCAATTAGGAACAAGACACGCAACTAGATTTAGATAAATACCTAATTCCAAATCAATTAACTCCCTATGGAAATCTATCCTGACTTTTTTGGGTAAAACTGCATCAACAATCCTCGCTACTCAATAGTAATGCAGGTTCAAAACCGATCAATTTTTGGCGCCGTTGCCAGGGAGTTAGAAGGTCTTATCTATATATCTAACTTTTGTGTGTTTTGTTTTTCTTTCCTTCCATTTTTCTAATTTTGTGTGTCAAAATGCTTTTAGTTACCAAAAGGCTCTTAACGAGGCCCTCGAACATATTCCTCGGGGGGGGGGGGGGGGGGGGTGAGGTAGAAGACAATGACGTGGATGAGGTTAATCTAGAACCTCAAGTACAAAGAAGAGGTCGCCCACCTCATGACAACATTCCAAACCCTCCCCTGCTCCTCCAAGGGCAGCACACCGGGTGCTATCCAATGAAGGCTACGCAAGTGCAATTGTTCCTCCACGGATTCCGGCGGGAAATTTTCAAATAGCCAATGTCATCATTAATCTATTGGAATAAAGGGGTTTGTTCACCGGAGCTCCACATCAGAATGCATATAAGCATCTCAAAGGTTTTGTAGACACATGTTGGGGGAGCAAGCAGACAAATGTATCTAAGGATGCTCTGAGATTGAGGCTTTTCCCATTTTCACTTAGAGGGAAGGCTGGCTTGAGAGGCTACCCAACTATTCCATCACCACTTGGGATGAGTTGGCTGAGAAGTTCATAGCAAAGTTTTTCTCTCCGGGTCATATGGCAACATTGAGGGATGAGATCTTAGCCTTTAAACAGGAGCCAAATGAACCATTACATGAAACTTGAATATGGTATCGGACAATGATAAAATAATGCCCAACAACGATATGAAGCGATGATCTAGCAAACATTTTATAGGGGTATCAACACAACTAACCAGTGTGTGGTGAATCAGCTCGATGGGGGTGATTTCATGAAAGTGTCGTATGCTGATGCTTGTGACATATTAGATGAGATGGCGGACACCTCCTCAGCTTGGCAACGGGCAAATGCTTGTGACCCTAATGTTATCCACCTTCACAAGGAACTTCATGATCATGGACAAGCCATATTAGAGTTGATAACCACTATGAATCAGTTAGCAAAGGCTCATATTCAGCAGGTTCAGGGGCCAAAGCAAGTAAATGCCATGGAAGGAGTGAATGTAATGGTCAACAAGAGAAGACAGCATGGTCAACAAGTGCAAAACAATCAAAATCAATTTGAACAAAGTGGTAGTGGTTACAATCAAGACGATTCTTATGATGATCAAAGTGAAGAGGTTTTGTATGTCAATAATTACCAAGGTCAACGGAGAAATGCTCCAAATTAATAGTGGAGATCACAAGGAAACAATCAAAATTGGGGAAACCAGGGACAAGGGAATTGGAATAGTGGCAGCAACAACGATCCGAACAATTGGGGGAACAACAATCAAAACTGGGGTAATCAAGGCAACTCAAGCAATTGGGGAGGAAATAGTCAAGGCAACTGGAGTGGCAACAACAATAGCAATTGGGGAGGCAATGGAAACCAAGGGAGTTGGAACAACAATAATCAAGGAAACCGGGGGTCGGGCTTTCAAAGGCCCCCGATGTATCAACAACCCAACAACCCACCTCCATATCCATCACAAGGGAAAAGTTCTTCAAACAATGAAATGGGACAGATAAAAAGTATGTTTAAGCAAATGATGGAAAGAAATGCCGACTCCGATGCCCAAATAGCCTCCCACAGTACTTATATCCGCAACTTGGAAGTCAAATGGGTCAAATTTCTCAAGCATTGAATACTCGCTCTAAGGGGGAACTACCAAGTGATACGGTAGTAAAATTCGAAGGGTGGGAACAATACGGGCCATGCTATGGCGGTGACCACAAAAAGTGGTAGAGGTGGTTGTTTAACCAAAGAATTAGATTCTCTGCCAAAGCTATTTTAAGAAGAACACAAGTTTCTGATAACCAAAGAATATGCTAATAATTGTAAGTAAATTCATAAATAAAAAGCAGAAAGATGCGTAAAAAGTAAGTACATTAAAATAGTGGTTCGAACGTGTCCTTACAAGTTATATTTTACTCCCTTTTATAAAGAATTTCTTAATATAACGTCTACTCTTTTTAGTGATTGAGCATTAATGGCTAATAATGGAATTAATCATATTACAATGATTAATCGTAACTGTTGCATGAAGATTATGTAATATTTTTGGCTCATTAATTGAAGATCCCCGAATCTGCCCTTTATTCCGTCTTGATTCATTCTGACCGTGTCTCTTTGCCTTTTCAATTAGGTTGAGATCCCCACATCTAATTACCCCGTGGGTATGCTGTTCCGTTCCTCTTTATCTCGTACCTCTTCATAAAGTCTCATCGAGCTATCATGTTGTCATTGCTCCATATAGATTGCAGAGTCATCATAAATATTACATGTGTGAAGCTCATTTTTACCAATACAGATAGTCCCCCACTTACCATTTATTTATCAATTAATATTTGGTAAGTGGATACTCATTTATGGAAGGAACATTTTGCCGCCGCTTCACTCGTTCCATTGCATCCGTCTCTGAATGTATGTGTCGCTTGTCACTTCCACTTAATGCACGTGCCATGTTGCCTTCCCGGATTGGTTCTGTAATTATTCAACGCTTTTTAGGGCTTTTTTGTGGCTGCATCAGTCTCGAAGTGACAGCTTCAATTATGACTTTCACATCACTGTTTTTTCCATTTTTTGACGATTGCCTTTGAGTATAAATACCCTTTTTCCTTTATTTACTTTCACGAAAAACTTCTAACCTTATTTCTTTATTGGTAAATTCTTCATCTTCGTAAATATGTCTTCTTCAAACCAGCAATCTAAAAAGGTCATCATTGTAGATGAACTGACTTCTTCTTCTGCTCCAACACGGAGTAGGAGGGGGCGGTAGACTTAGGAGCTTAAATTATACTCCTTCCAGGGGTTCTTCTTCGTATTCTTATCCCCCGCCATCTTCTAGTTCTAACACTCATTCGTCTTCTTCGAGGGCTAGGGATTCTAGATCTTCATAAAAGAGTAGAGAACACAATGAACCGCTTCGTGAACCGAGAGTCGATGAGATTGTTCCTGCGGAGTTTTCTTTTGCCTAGGATAGTCAAGCCATGAGTGAGAAACTTTCTTCAATTTCATCACATGACAGTGCTGGCCTTTATCCCACCCAAGTAACTGAGGGCTTAGTGTCTCTTGTACCCAGAGATTGTTATTGGAAGTCTGATTTTCCTGTTGTTGTTCCTAACGATAATCAAAGAATAACCTCTTACAAGACTTCTAATGTTTATACTTATCCCTTCACATTAGGATTCAAGCCTCCCATCGACCCTGTTATCATCGAGTTTTGTCGATTCTTCAAAGTTTTTCTAGACAAGTCGGTCCTCTTATTTGGCGAGTAGTCGCGTGCCTTAGGTATTTGGATAATTTAGCTTCCGTACCCTTTACTTTTCATCATCTTATTCACCTCTATTCTCCGGTGCTATTCTGCCAATGAGTGTTTACTCTCGCGGCTAGGAGTAAAAGGGTGTTAGTCACTCCAGACGATGACAAAGATAGAGGGTGGTATGTCCGATATGTTGCTATCCCTACTGCAGGTTTAGTAGGTGAAGTAAATCTCCCCTTCCTTGAGAAGTAGAAATTTGCACGTGAGTACAGTTTGCTCACTTTCCTTTTCTTCACTTTTGATGAACTTTCAGTATCGTGATTGTTTCTTCTCCTTTTGCAGCAACCATGGGAACCGTCGATAATGTCTCCGGTTTCTGTGATTGGGTAGAAAAACTTTTGTTAATTGCTCCTTTAGAAGAGCGTTCTTGGAAGTACCTCTCTTCGAGGTTTGGTTGGAAGGTGCAAACCCATGGTAAGTGAGGTTTTTTTTTCTTTTTACTTCTTCCCCTTTTGAGCTTTTTCTGATCCCTTTCATTTGGTAGGGTTTCCTGCTCGTGGAATTTCTGCTGCTGTTGTGTCCGCTTCAAAGATGTCCTTGGCTAAGGTTCAGGAAATCATTGTTGGCTCCTCTGCATCGAAAAAGAAGGCAAGTGGGTGCCGGACCTTGGAGGATGAAGAGGAACAATAGGAGGGTTCGCTAATTCATAGGTCACGTAGGAGAAGGGTCATCTCTGATGATGAATCTGCGCCCGTTGTTGATCCTCCCGTACCTGAATTAGAGCCTTCCGCTCCTGAAGATGCAAATCCCTCTCTTTTTTCTGAGTCCATTGATCACCTGTTCCAGCAAGGTTTTGGTACAGTTTCCAAAGAAGCTCCTCTTGCTATTTTCCCTCCGCCTGCTCCTGCGAAACTTTCATTTATTGCTCCCATTGCTATTTCTACTCCTCAGCCTACTCCATCCGTGACTCCTTCACCCGCCCCCACTTTCGTAACTTTTTCTATTGAAGTAGGGTCTTCCAGCAGGGGGGTGATGAAGCAAGCTACGATAGAGGTTCCTGCGGGAGGAAGCCTCTTGAAAAAGTCGGGCCAGGCTGATGTATGGTTAAAGCCCTTGATAGAACCGGTTGAGAAGTCTAAGCTGGAAAGTCATAGCTCCTTAACTTGAATGAACGAGATTGTCACAACCCAAAATCAAACACAGGTCGTGATGGCGCCCAACACCGGAGTCAGGCAAGCCACCAATTTTTTACTAGTGAGATTATCCTTATTTAACATACCAATCCCACATATTCCCAAAGTTTTAAACTTAGATCATTTAAATAAAAGCGGAAACATTAACCAACTTAAGTAAAAAAAATGATCATGATCCAATATGTATATATACATTCCCAAAATAAAGAGTCTACTATATGCGTGCCAGGAACTAGTGTCACAAGTCAACTGGCGAACTAGTAGAATATGCAGAAAATGATACAAGTTGTACTACTGTCTGAGAGAAGTAGACAGAAATAAACAAAAGATAACTCCATAGCACTGCTGAGAATCGCCAAGGGATGCGGCTCACCGTGGAGTCAGGTCCAGAATATATGTCAAGCTCCGGTTGGATAACCAGAAACACCAGCCTCAGAACCTGTACAATTAAGTACAGAAGTGCAGCATGAGTACATAAATATATATGTACCTAGTGAATATCCCGCCTAACCTCGAAGAGGTAGTGGCGAGAGGTCGACATGACACTCACTAAGGTCCAACAGTAATAATACAAAATAGGATATAATGAAATGCAGTAGACATGTGAGACAGTAGGCAGCAGATACCTATCAATACAGGAATCCAGGAAACTACTGAAAATAAGCAACAATGTACACTTTCCTTTTTCCCCAAAATATTTGTCCAGTCAATATCAATGGAAGCAGTACCAAATAGCCAAGCGCACACAAGGGTAAGACAACCGGCCGGAGTCATAAGGAAATATCTAGACACTGAATAGACGTAAAGCTTCCCCCGCTCGCGAATCATACCTGCGACTCGGGTGCTGACACATTTATATACAATTTCCATAAAGCTTCCCTCGATCGCGAATCATACCAGCGATTCGAGTGCTAACACACTTATATACAATTACCATAAAGCTTCCCTCGATCGCGCATCATACCTGCGATTCGAGTGCTGACACACTTACACCGATTTATCATAAATCTTCCCTCGATCGCGAATCATACCTGCGATTCTAGTGCTATCTCTCATACGTATATATATATATAGATAAACCGAAATATCAATAACTCAGTAGGGGCTATAACTGTAACAGGGATTAATCAACTGGGAGTTCAACTGCAACTTCCCACATTTCCATATCAATTCAAAAGCAATAGGCAGCTCAAAGAATACCCAAGATACATATATGGAACATAGAGACATGCTTGTGAGCCCTAAAACTACCCGACATAGCATGATAGTCGCTACGTACGGACTCTCGTCACTTAGTATGCACGTAGCCCCCAAAACAATTACACACAACACATATAACACCTATGGGGACAATTCCCTCTTACAAGGTTAGAAAGGAGACTCACCTCGTGTCGAATCTATCCCGCGGACCAAGGATGCGCCCGAACTCCGAACTCTACACCCGAGGACTCGTAACTAGTCAAATATGGTACAATGACATCAATGCACGCTCAAAGTAGGGTAATTATCCTATTTATTCAATATATCAACATTCTTGAAGAATTCCCAAAATTTAACCCCGGGCCCGCACGATCAATTTCCAAAAATTCTCGAAGGAATCGCTCACCCGAAGCCTAAGGATCATTAATATACGATTTCTATTTGAATTTATAGCAATGAATGGGTAATTCACTAATTTCTCAAGAACCCTAAATTACTACCCCAATTCTTGATTTTTCAATGATTTAATAGAGAGTTTAACTAGTAATTCATGTTTGAAACTAGTGTTAGAGTGGAATTTACTTACCTCTTTAGTAGTTAGTTCGGGGAACCTCTTTCCCCAAGCTCCAGAGTCTCTAATGGTGGTGGAAAATCAAATAAAGGGGGTGAAATCCCGTGTTTTAAAGGAAACACACTGCCTGGCCTACAAGGGTTCTGCACCTGCGGCTCAAGCACCGCACCTGCGGTCTCGCACCTGCGAGCTGGGGCTCGCACCTGCGGAAGTGGACGGGAAGGGCTGGGTTCGCACCTGCGGAGGGATGGCCGCACCAGCGGTTCCGCTCCTGCGAACTTTTGTCCGCACCTGCGAGAAAGGGGGACCTCACCTGTGGTCGCACCTGCGATGATTGGGACCGCAGGAGCGGTCCCACACCTGCGATTGGGCAACCGCACCTGCGGTCACACCAGAACAGGTGCACCAGCAACTATTTTAACTGGTTTTTAGCCCCGTTGGATGCCCGGGAGGCCCCTGGGCCCACTCGAGCCCTCGTCCCAATATACCAACAAGTCCCAAATCATAATACGGACTCGCTCGAGCCTTTGGAACACCTAAAACAACGCTAAAACTCAAAATCACACCTCAAAACCCCATGAACCAAACTTAGGAACTTTAAGTTTTCTAGACTTCGCTAATAACGCGCCGAACCGACCTATACTACTCGGAATGCCACCAAATTTTGCATGCAAGTCATAAATAACATAACAGAACTAGTCCCGGTCTCGAAATTCCATTCGGACATCGATAACACAAAAACACGTCTAAAACCACAATAGGAACTTAAGGAACTACTTATTTCAATATTGGGCGCCGAAATTCTCTCAGGCATCAGAAACCCATTCCGAGCATACGGCCAGGTCTAAAATAATTACACGAAGCTACCAGAACCGGCGAAACTCGATTCCGATGTCGTTTACCCAAAATATTGACCGAAGTCAAACTTGGCCTTAAAGGCCAACCCTAAGGAACCAATTGTTCCTATAGCACTCTAAACACCTCCGAATCCCGGACCACCAGTCCCCGCAAGTCATAAATCATAAAAATACACTATGGGAAGTTTCGTTTAGGGGAACGGGGTCCGATAACGCAAAATGACCGGTCGGGTCGTTACATCCTCCACCTCTTAAACAAATGTTCGTCCTCGAACGGGTCTAGAATCATACCTGAAGTGCCAAATATGCGTGGATATCTGCTCCGCATGTTCTCCTCGGACTCCCAGGTCTCCTCCTCAACTGGATGGCCCTTCCATTGGACCTTTACGACAGAAACTCTCTTGGACCTCAACTGGCAGTCATGTCTATCAATAATAGCAACTGGATCCTCCTCGTAGCCCAACCTCTCATCCAACCGAATAGTGCTGAAATAAACCACGTGAGAGAAGTCGGCGTGGTACCTCCGGAGCATGGATACATGAAAAACTGGATGAACTCCTGATAAACTGGGAGGCAAGGCCAGCTCATAATCAACCTCCCTAACTTGGCTCAACACCTCGAATGGACCTATAAACCTCGAGCTCAGCTTGCCCTTCTTCCCAAACCTCATAATACCCTTCATAGGCGAGACTTTCAACAGGACCCTTTCTCCCTCCATAAATGATACATCATGCGCCCTCTGATCCGCGTAACTCTTCTGTCTTGACTGTGTTGTACGGAGCCTCTCTTGAATCAACTTCACCTTCTCCAAGGCATCCCTCACCAGGTTGGTCCATATAACTTAGCCTCGCCAGGCTCAAACTACCCGATAGGAGAACGACATCGCCGACCATACAAAGCCTCAAATGGTGCCATCTCAATGCTGGGCTGATAACTATTATTGTAAGAAAACTCGGCCAAAGGCAAGAACTGGTCCCACTGACCTCCGAAGTCAATCACACATGCCCTGAGCATGTCCTTCAATATCTGAACTGTACGCTCCGACTGACCATCAGTCTGAGGGTGAAATGCTGTGTTGAGGCCTATCTGGGTGCCCATCTCACTATGCAATTCTCTCCAGAAGTGTGAGGTGAACTGAGGACCTTGATCTGATACAATGGACACCGGCACACCATGCAACCGGACTATCTCCCGAATGTAGATCTGGGCCAACCTCTCAGAAGTATATGAAGTAGCTACTAGAATGAAATGCGCTGATTTGGTCAATCTATCCACAATGACCCAAACCGCGTCAACCTTCCGCAAAGCCTGAGGCAACCCAACCACAAAGTCCATAGCGATGCGCTCCCATTTTCACTTAGGAATGGGCATCTGCTGAAGTAGGCCTCCTGGTCTCTAGTGCTCATACTTCACATGCTGGAAATTAAGACACCTAGTCACATACTCCACAATGTCCTTCTTCATCCCCTCCACCATAAATGCTGCTTCAAGTCACGATACATCTTCGTAGCACCAGGATTAATAGAATACCGAGAATTGTGTGCCTCCTCTAGAATCATTTCCCTCAGGCCATCAACATTAAGAAACACATAAGCGACCCTGAAGTCTCAGAACACCATCCTCGCCAATAGTATCCGCCTTGGCCCTACCCTGAACCACTGTATCCCGAAGCTCTACTAAGCATGGATCATAGAACTGTCGAGCCTTAATATCCCCCAATAACAAAGACTGAGCAACCACGTGAGCTAAAACGCGACGAGGCTGTGAAAGGTTTAACCTCACTAGGTGATTGGCCAAGGACTGAATGTTTAAGGCTAGAGGTCTCTCCTCTGCTGCAATATAAGCCAAGCTACCCATACTCTCCGCCTTCCTGCTCAAAGCATCCGCTACCACATTTGCCTTGCCCAGGTGATAAAAAATGGTGATATCATAATCTTTCAACAACTCAAGCCATCTGCGCTGCCTCAAATTAAGATCCTTCTATTTGAACAAGTGCTGCAAGCTACGGTGGTCTGTATAAACCTCACAGGACACTCCATACAAGTAGTGCCTCTAAATCTTAAGAGCGTGAATAATCGCTGCCAACTCCAAATCGTGCATAGGGTAATTCTTCTCATGACTTCAGATGGAGTGAAGCATAAGCAATAACTCTCCCCTCCTGCATCAATACACACCCCAAGCCAACGCGTGAAGTGTCGCAATATACTGTGTACACCCAGAACCGGAAGGCAATACTAAAACTGGTGTTGAGGTTAATGTTGTCTTGAGATTCTGAAAGCTCTCCTCACACTCGTCAGACCATCAAAACGGGGCATTCTTCTGAGTCAATCTAGTCAATGGAGCTGCAATAGAAGAGAAAGCCTCCACAAATCGGCGATAATAGCCTGCTAGGCCCAAATAGCTCCTGATCTCTGTAGCTGAAGTAGGACGCGACCAACTCTGAACTACCTCGATCTTCTGAGGATCAACCTTGATACCCTCCCTGGAGACCACATGCCCCAAAAATGCCACGAAATCCAACCAAAACTCACACTTGGAGAACTTAGCATATAGCTTCTGTTCTCGCAAAGTCTGGAGCACAACTCCTCAAATGTTGCTCGTGCTCCCCTAGGCTACGTGAGTAAATCAAAATGTCTTCAATGAAGACAATGACAAAGGAATCAATATACGGCCTGAATACCCTATTCATCAAGTCCATGAATGCTGTTGGGGCATTAGTGAAGCCAAAAAGGACATCACCAGGAACTCATAATGGCCATATCTCGTACGAAAAGCAGTCTTCGGAACATCTGAAGCCCGAATCCTCAACTGATGATACCCTGATCGCAAATAAATCTTAGAAAACACACGAGCACCCTGCAACTGGTCAAACAAATCATCGATGCGCGGCAAGGGATACTTGTTCTTAATGGTAACCTTGTTCAACGAGCGGTAATCAATACATATCCGCATAGACCCATCCTTCTTCTTCACAAATAAAACTGGAGCACCTCACGGCGATACACTCGGTCTGATGAACCCCTTAGCTAACAACTCCTCAAGCTGCCCCTTCAACTCGTTCGGAGTCATACGGTATGGAGGAATAGATATAGGCCGGGTGTCTGGAGCTAAATCAATGCATAAATCAATATCACGATCCGGAGGCATGACCGGAAGATCCGAAGGAAAAACATCCGCAAACTCTCGAACCATTGGCACAGAATCAATCGTCGGAGACTCGGCGGTGGTGTCTCGCACATAAGTAAAATAGGCTAGACAACCCTTCTCGACCATATGTCGAGCCTTCAAAAATGAAATAACCCAGCTGGTTGCACTAGGTGAAGAACCTTTCCACTCCAGCCTAGGCGACTCGGGCATGGCTAAAGTAATTGTCTTGGCATGGTAATCAAGCATGGCATGATAAGGAGATAGCCAATCCATGCCTAGAATAACCTCAAAATCAACCATGTCGAGCAATAAAAGGTCAGCTCTGGTCTCGAACCCACAGAAGGTGATCACACCCCACAGAAGGTGATCACACAAGACCGATACACCCGGTCTACCACCACAGAATTTCCCATAGGAGTGGACACATATATAGGAGATCCCAAGGACTCACGAGAAAAATCCAGAGAAGGAGAAAATAGGGCTGAAACATATGAATAAGTGGATCCTGGATCAAACAATACGGAAGCCTCTCTACCACATACTGAGATAATACCTGTGATCACGGCGTCTGAGGCCACTGTATCTGATCTGGACGAAATAGCATAAAATCTGGCTAGAGTACGGAAAGACTGGGCTGCACCAGAGTGAACAGGAGCTGCCTGACCTTCCCCTGACTGGCCTCCACCTCTAGGACGACCCCTGCCGACATGTCCTCCACCTCTAGGTGGCCAGACTGCTGGTGCTGAACTCATAGGTTGATAACCATGCTGCACTGTCTTGCCTCGAAACCTGGGACAAACCCTCCTCACATGGCCCAGATCCCCCCACTCGTAACATCTCACAAGTGACATATCCTGCTGTCCCGAAGAAGAAGAATCCTGAATGGCTGGAGAGCGATGTGAACCCTTAGGCATAGCACTGAAATAGGAACTGGAGGATCTCTGGCAACTGGAGTAACCACTAGGATAACTCTAAACAGCTGGAGGAAGGTAGGAGCGCTCTGGCATGGCACTGAACTGGGGCCTAACTGGGATGGGGGTGGTGGAGGTGATGAATAAGAAGGCCTACTGGGCTGACCACCCCCAAAGCGACCTCTGATCCTAGCTGGGGCGTCCCTGAAATCTCCTGAGAACCTAGACCTCTTATCCTGCTAACCCTGCTCCCTGCTCCTCAACCGATAACCCTCGATCCTGCGAGCAATATCCACTACAAGCTGATAAGTAGTACCCATCTCCACCTCTCGAGCCATAGTGGATCTAATACCTGGATGCAACCCTGCTACAAACCTCCGCACTCTCTCAGCATCGGTGGGTAATATCATAAGTGCATGGCGTGACAGCTCTGAAAATCTGGCCTTATAATCTGTCACGGACATCTTCCCCTGCTCTAACCGCTCAAACTGACCCCGCAGCTCTTCCCTCTCAGAGGGTGGAATATATTTGTTCAAGAATTTCTGTGTGAACGTCTCCCAAGTGATAGTAGGTGAATCTTCTGTCCTGCTAAGAATATAAGACTGCCACCACCTGCGAGCTCTGCCCTCTAACTGGAATGTGGTGAAATCCACTCCATGGGACGCTAGGATCCCCATGTTGTGCAGTCTATCCCTGCACCTATCAATGAAGTCCTGGGCATCCTCACCTCGCGCACCCCCAAATACTAGAGGGCGCAATCGAGTCAATCTGTCTAACATCTTCTGTTGATTGCCATCCGCAGCTGGTCTGGGCTCCATAGCTGCTATTACAGGTTGGGTACCACCCATGGGGAGTGTACCTGGGGTGCGATGTAATACTGTTGTCGGTCCTACAACCTGGCAAGTAGGGGTCTAGGCTCCCCTCCTGCTTGAGAAGTGGTAGGATCTGCTGGAAATAAACCAGCCTAGGACATAGTGTCCATAAATCTCATCATACGCCCCATGACTGCCTGGAAGTCCGACGCCGTCACAAAATCTACTGGTGCAGGATCTGCTGGAGGCACCTCATCCTGCTCCTCTATAATAGGGCCCTCTGGTGGCGGAACCGGAATAGCTTTGGGACGCACTCGTCCCCTACCACGGGTCGGTGCTCTCCCCCGGCCTCTGCCAGCGGGGGTAGTGGCCCTTCCCGTGTCTGGAACATCAGATGCACGCGTCCTCACCATCTGTGAGAGAAATAGAAGAATGAATTTAATAAATCATCGACTGCACGATAGAATAAGAACAAAGAGAGGTTTCCTAACACCCTATAGCCTCCTGAGGATAAGTACAGACGTCTCCGTACCGATCCGCAAGACTCTACTGGGTTTGCCCGTGACTCGTGAGACTTACGTGAACCTAGTGCTCTGATACCTTGTTGTCACGATCCAAAATCTAACACAGATCGTGATGGCGCCCAACACCGGAGTCAGGCAAGCCAACAGTTGTTTACTAGTGAGATTATCCTTACTTAACATACCAATCCCTCACATTTCCAAAGTTTTAAACTTAGATCATTTAAATAAAAGCGGAAACATTAACCAACTTAAGTAAAAAAAATGATCATGATCCAATATGTATATATACATTCCCAAAATAAAGAGTCTACTATATGCGTGCCAGGAACTAGTGTCACAAGTCAACTGGCGAACTAGTAGAATATGCAGAAAATGATACAAGTTGTACTGCTGTCTGAGAGAAGTAGACAGAAATAAACAAAAGATAACTCCATAGCACTGCTGAGAATCGCCAAGGGATGCAGCTCACCGTGGAGTCAGGTCCAGAATATATGTCAAGCTCCGGTTGGATAACCAGAAACACCAGCCTCAGAACCTGTACAATTAAGTACAGAAGTGCAGCATGAGTACATAAATATATATGTACCCAGTGAGTATCCCGCCNTAGTAATGAAATGCAGTAGACATGTGAGACATTAGGCAGCAGATACCCACCAATACAGAAATCCAGGAAACTACTGAAAATAAGCAGCAATGTACACTTTCCTTTTCCCCCAAATCTGTCCAGTCAATATCAATGGAAGAAATACCAAATAGCCAAGCGCACACAAGGGTAAGACAACCGGCCGAAGTCATAAGGAAATATCTAGACACTGAATAGACGTAAAGCTTCCCCCGCTNAGGCAGCAGATACCCACCAATACAGAAATCCAGGAAACTACTGAAAATAAGCAGCAATGTACACTTTCCTTTTCCCCCAAATCTGTCCAGTCAATATCAATGGAAGAAATACCAAATAGCCAAGCGCACACAAGGGTAAGACAACCGGCCGAAGTCATAAGGAAATATCTAGACACTGAATAGACATAAAGCTTCCCCCGCTTACGAATCATACCTGCGACTCGGGTGCTGACATATTTATATACAATTTCCATAAAGCTTCCCTCGATAGCGAATCATACCTTCGATTCGAGTGCTGACACACTTATGTACAATTACCGTAAAGCTTCCCTTGATCGCGCATCATACCTGTGATTCGAGTGCTGACACACTTATACCGATTTATTATAAAGCTTCCCTCGATCGCGAATCATACCTGCGATTCGAGTGCTGACTCTCATACGTACATATATATATACTGAAATATCAATAACTCAGTAAGGGCTATATCTGTAACAAGGATTAATCAACTGGGAGTTCAATTGCAACTTTCCACATTTCCATATCAATTCAAAAGCAATAGGCAGCTCAAAAAATACCCAAGATACATATATGGCACATAGAGACATGCTTGTGATCCCTAAAACTACTCAACATAGCATGATAGTCGCTACGTACAGACTCTCGTCACTTAGTACGCACGTAGCCCCAAAACAATTACACACAACACATATAACACCTATGGGGACAATTCCCTCTTACAAGGTTAGAAAGGAGACTCACCTCGTGTTGAATCTACCCCGCAGACCAAGGATGCGCCCGAACTCCGAACTCTACACCCGAGGACTCGCAATGGATGAGGTGAAATGTACCTTGGAACAACAGATTAGAGTTATTGCAGCGGAGCTAGCCATAGAGAAGGCGTCTTCAAATCAGGCAGGTAAGGATAAAAGCATCTTGGAGTCTTCCTTTGCGGAGCAGCTTTCCCATGCCACCGAAGAGATTAGGAGCCTGAAGGCTTTGTTGGATCAGAAGGAGGCATACTCTGGTGAACTTGTACAATTGCTCACCCAGACCCAAGAAGACCTCCGTAAATCTTCGGATAAGGTCCAATTTCTGGAAAGATCCCTTGCTCCTTTGCAGGCTTCTCATGATGATGTCGTGGCTGAGAGGGATGAGCTAAGAACCGAAGCTGAACAATGGGAGAAAGACTACGAGGCTCTTGAGGACAAATCGTTTGTCGATGTTAGTTGGGCTTATTTGAATGCCCGACTTGACACATTGACGGAAATGGGACAAGAGAATTTTGACGTGGAAGCTGAAATTGCCAAAACCAAAGAGACGATTGAAATGTCTCGGCAGAGTCAGAATTTCTCATCACCTGAAGTTGAGGTCCCTGATGAAGCTGTTGCACAAGCCGCTCCTCCTGCCAGCGAAGATAAGCCCCCCCCCCCCATATAGTGAAAGAGTTTATGGGACTTGGTCCCTTTTTTTTTATTTGGAACAATTGGTGGTTACCCCCGGTCCTATTTGGGGTAAAGTTCGGTCCTTTGTAAGTCCCAAGCTGAAAAATTAGGGGAAACTTTTGTATAAACAATTTAGGCTTAGACTAAGTTAATACTAAGTTTTTTGCCACTATACATTAATAGTAGTATCGGCATGACTTTTGACTCCTTTGAGTTTTCGTTTTCACTCTTGAATCTTTGCATGCTTTCTTTTTGAGGTTTTTGGTTTACCTCTGAGTTTTTGATTTTGCATTTTTTTTTAAAACGCTTAGATTTTTCGTACCTTTTCGTAATAGGCACGATTTATAAAAGAGGGCCCTTTTTTTATCAACACTTAATGAAGAAGACGTCTCAACTTCATAATGGTGTAAATGTACAAAAGAGAGATAGGAATTTCACATGTTTTTCTTTGACAATGTTTTTAAGAAAGTCTTTGTATTGTTTCGAACTTTCGTAACATTTTACATGTGTTTGTATATCGTCCGTAACTCCTTTGCAACTGTTTTTCTTACAACAGATTTGGTAGAAACTTGTACTCGTAACTGTTTTTCTTTTGTAACAGCTTTTTCGAATTAATACAAGGGTATAACTGTTTTTATTTATAACAGTTTTTTTGAATAAATATACAAGGATAATGCTTTTCTCATCCGTAACTATTTTTATTTACAACAATTTTTGAATAAGTACAAGGATGTTGCTTCATCCATAACTATTTTCATTTATAACAGTTTTTGACTAAGTACAAGGATATGCATTTTTATCCGTATCTAATATTCTGCCCTTAACCTAAACATTCGTTTATATTTACGAATATGTTTTTTTTAAGGTTTTTGAATCAGGCTTTGTTTTTTTGTCTTTGTCTCATTGATTTTGCTCATAGTACGTGAGTTGTTAGGAAGATGGATTTTCAGGCTTGAGCTTTGACTTTTTGATAGTCTTCTTTGCTTCTTCTTTGCCTTCCATACTGTATAGTCCCCCAAGTATTTGAGGTTTGAATAATAAAATCTCGAGCACTTGACTATTCCTTCCTTGTGGTACTTTTTCCTGAAAAGGAAAAACATACGGGACTCGAAGGTATATAGTTTAGATGATGACTGCTTAACCCTTTTAAAAACGTCCATCAGAAAGTTGTAACCCTATACCAGGAATTTAGTTACTTCCTCATGTCTATGCACGTCTAATATCATCATCTGGTGATGGGTTAGCTTTTTGCCTATCATCTAAAATGGTTAGTATAACTTTAACTGTACAAAAGTAAAATCGAACATAATGATACCTGACCGGGGGTATTCCCTTTACTTCAGAAGTAATACTTCTTCAAATGAACAACATTCCAGCTGATTGGTAAGATTCTGTCGTCCATAGTTTCCAGCTCGTAAGCGTTTTTTCTAGCAATGCCACGGACTTTGTAGGGGCCTTCCCAGTTTGGATTTTGCTTTACTGCACCAGCTTCCTTTGTTGATTAGAAAAAAAATTTATGAACGAAGTCCCCAATTTTGAAATATTTGAGGTGAGCTTTTCTGTTGTAATATCGCTCTATAATTTGTCTTTGGGCTGCCATACGTATTAATGCAGCTTCTCTTCTTTGCTCGAGCAAATCCAGATTTGTCCTTAACTCGTCGTTGTTTGTTTCTTCCATTGCCGTTGTGAATCTCGTGCTTGGTTCGTCGATTTCCACTGGTATTAATGCTTCTTAACCGTGGACAAGCGCGAATGGAGTTTCTCCCGTGGATACTTTTGCGGTAGTTCTGTAAGCTCATAATACTACTGGTAGATCGTCAGGCCAGTTTTCCTTGCCTTTTTCCAACCGTTTCTTTAAGTTGTTGACAATGACTTTGTTTGTTGACTCGGCTTTCCCATTAGCCACGGGGTGATATGGTGATGAAGTGATTCGCTTGATTTGCTATCTTTCAAAGAATTCTGTAATTTGTGAGCCTATGAATTGTGGGTCATTGTCACATACGATCTTCTTTGATATTCCAAAGCGGCATATTATGTGTCACCATATGAAGCTTTTCACTTCTTTCTCTCGTACCTGTTTAAAAGCGACTGCCCACCCATTTTGTGAAATAATCAGTTAATACGAGTAAGAACCGTACCTTTCCTTTAGCTGGGTGAAGGGGTCCCACTATATCCATGCCCCATTTCATGAATGTCCATGATGACACCACTGGGTGGAGTAATTCTGCTGGCCGGTGCATATTGTTGGCATATCACTGACATTTGTCGCATTTATCTATGAAGCTCTCAGCATCTTCCTCCATTTTAGGCCAATAGTACCCTGCTCTGATTAGGGTTTTAACTAAGGATCTTGCTCTTGCATGGTTTCCACAATGTCCTTCGTGTACTCCCTTCATCACGTACTCTGTTTGATTGGGTCCAAGGCACTTTTCTAGGAGACCTCCAAACATTTTACGGTAAAGTGTCATGAACTAGGCAGTACCGCGCAGCTTTTCGGCGAAGTGCTTGAGCTGATTTTCTATCTTCAGGCACGGTGCCGTTCTGCAAAAGGTTTACAATTTTGTTTCTCCAATCCCATGTTAAATTGTTAAATTTTACCTCATTTTTGTCCTGGTCGATTGCTGAATGAAATAGGTGTATGACAATTGCATTGTCTTTATTTGTTACGTCGGCAACTGCTGCGAGGTTAGCTAATGCATCCGCTTATGTATTCTTCTCTCTGGGTATTTGCATAATTTTCCATGACTGGAATTGCCTTGCTAGGTCTCGTACCTTTTCCAGATATTGCTGCATCCGAGCCTCTCTTGCGGTATAAGTGCCCTGCATCTGGTTTACCGCTAATTGAGAGTCACTATTGATCACGATTTGCTCGATTGAGAGTTCTCGTGCCAGTTCAAGCCCTGCAATGACATCTTCATACTCTGCTTCATTGTTAGTTATGGGATAACATTTATATGGCTTGTCGTATCTTTTCACCTGCAGGTGATATTAAAACAATTCCCAAGCCGGCTCATTTTATGTTAGAAGATCCGTCAGTAAATAGGGTCTAAATTCCTGGATTAGTCCCGTTGAAGAGTTGTAACTCTTTTTCCACTTCAGGGATTATGCTAGTATTAAAATCAACGGCAAAATCAGCTAAAATCTGAGACTTTATTGCAGTCCTAGGCTGATATATTATGTCATGTTTGCTTAATTATATTGCCCTTTTAGCTAATCTCCCTGATAATTCTTGTTTATGCAAAATATTTCTTAGTGGATACGAGGTCACAACAGTGATTGGGTGACATTGAAAGTATGGTCTCAACTTCCTAGCTGCCATGATTAAAGCTAAGGCTAATTTTTCTAGATGAGGTTATCTAGTCTCAGTATCTAATAAAGACTTGCTTACATAATAAATCGGAGATTGTTTACCTCTGTCTTCTTTTACCAGTACTACACTTACGACAATTTCTGCTACGGCAAGATAAACATACAGCCTCTCCCCTCTTTTGGTTTAGACAGAAGCAGGGGTTTTGATAGATAGGCCTTCAGATCTTTGAGAGCCTGTTGGCATTCTTCAGTCCATTTGAACTGATTCTGCTTTTTTAGAACTGAAAAGAATTTAAAACTCTTCTCTGAAGACCTGGAGATAAATCTTCCTAAAGCTGCAATTTTTCCTGCTAGTTTTTTAACTTTTTTTTGGCGCGTAAGTATATCAGGTATTTCATCAATAGCTTTAATCTGAGCGGGGTTTACTTCTATACCCCTATTTGATACAAGGAAACCCAAAAACTTACCTGATTCAACGCTAAAGGCGCATTTTTTTGGATTTAGTTTCATGTTATACCTGCGCAGGATTTCGAAGGTGATTGAGAGATGATGTAAATGATCTTCCGCTTGAGTTGATTTTACCAGCATGTTATCAATGTATACTTCCATCGTTTTACCCAGATGTTCTAGACCCAGATGTTCCTAGAACATCTTGGTCACTAGCCTTTGATACGTGGCTCCAGCATTTTTCAGGCCAAAAGGCATGACTTTGTAACAATAAGTCCCCCTGTTTGTAATAAAGAAAGTTTATTCCTCGTCTGAAGAATCCATTTTTATCTGATTATAACCAGAATATGCATCAGGAAATCTCAACAATTCATGACATGCAGTAGCATCAATCATTTGATCCATGTGTGGTAATGGAAAGGAGTCTTTGGGGCATGCTTTATTTAAATCAGTGTAATCTATGCATACTCTCCATTTACCATTCTTCTTGGGCACCACAACAGTATTAGCTAACCAATTAGGATATTTTACCTCGCGTACTGAACCAATTTTCAAGAGTTTTTGTACCTCTTCATCGATCACTTGGTTCTTGAATGGTCCTTGCTTTCTTTTCTTTTGGTTGACAGGCACGAATGATGGATCTTCATTTAGTTTATGAGTCATCACTTCTGGAGGTATATCTGTCATATCTGAATGGGACCAAGTGAAACAATCTGAGTTAGCTTTTAAATATTCAATTAAATTACCTCTTCTTGCTGGGCTTAGCCTCGTGCATATATGAACATTTTGCTCAGGCTCCTGCTCGAACAGCGGGATAGCTTCGAGCTCCTCAACAGTTGTTTTAATATGTTCTTCCTTTGCTGGCTCCTGAATGACATCGGGTCTGGAATCCATGTCCGTATGTGTTGATGTCGCCTCTATGGTGATTTGATTCACCTTCTCGTCGTGGCTTCCTTATTTCGTACCTATTTGGGTTCCAATTTCTTCTTCCGTACCTAATTGGGCGATTCCTCCATATTTTGACTCTTCCGCTACCTATTTTTTGTTTGAGTGTACTACTGAATTTGTATTCCTTGAGGTCTTCTGATCGCCTCGAATCTGTTGAATTCCCCATTTGGAAGGGAATTTTATTACTTGGTGTAAATTAGATGGTATTGCTTCCATGTCATGGATCCATGGTCTCCCCATGATTACATTGTAAGCCATATCGGTGTCAATGACTTGAAATTTTGTATTTTTGATTACTCCTTATGCATAGGTAGTAAGCTCAATTTCTCCTTTTGTTATGACCGTAGAATTGTCGAACCCAGATAAGGCTCGTGCTTTTGGGATTACTCGATCCTCCATTAGCATTTCTTCCACAACTCTCAACAAAATGATGCTGACTGAGCTACCTGGATCAATCAATACTCTTTTTACATTTGTGTCATGTATGAGTAGAGATATTACCAGAGCGTCGTTATGAGCAAGCAACAATCCGTTGCTATCTGCATTGCCGAACATTATATTGTCTGCTTCCATGTCTTCACGAACCCGTTTCTCGTGCGTAATTGTGAATTTTGTTGTTTTTTTACAGACTACTCTGTTCACCTCCTCTCCTCGGTGTATCACATTCACTGTTCTCTTTGGAGATGGTGGTTTTGGGGGCTCTTTCCTGTTCTTCATATATGCATGTTTGCCTTTTTCACTAAACAGTTATGTTAGATAGCCCTGTTTTAATAATTGTTCTACCTCTCCTTGCAACAATCTGCAATCTGATATTCTTTGTCCATGATCATTATGGAATTCGCACCAGAAGTCTGGATTCCTTCTGTTTGGATTTGATCTCATTTCTTTGGGCCATCGAACTTTATCGCCCATGTTTCTCAGTACGGTAATTAATTCAGAAGTACTTACATTGAAGTTGTAGTCTCCGACTCTTGCATTACCTCTATTCCGTTCCTCCCGATCTTTTCTAGATCTTGAAGAGGATGAGTTCGTATATCTATTTGACGGTCTATATTCCGACCGTGTGTTTTCATACCTGGAATTAGATTCTCGTCCTGAAGGTCCCATATATGGATCGTACCTGTTCTCCTTTCTGGTTCGGAGAGTCTAGAACTGGTTCGATCTTCAGCTTTTGATTGAGCAATGGTGTCTTCTTCTATTCGTAGCTTGGTATTGTACCTGTTATAGACATTGTTCCATGTCGTGGCTGGGAATTCTCTCAAGATTTCCTTGAGTCTTCTCGTGGCTTCTGAGCTTCTGTCATTTAAGTTGCTTCCAAACGCCATTGCTGCCCAATTGTCAGGTACCCTTGGTAGCAGCATTCTTTCTCGTTGAAACCTGTCTACAAATTTTTGGAGCAACTCCGCGTCTACTTGTTTTATCTTGAATATGTCTTCCATTCTTTTATCGACTTTTTGTGCACAATAATGTGCTTTTATAAAAGAATCTACAAGCTCATCAAAAGAATCAATAGAATTTTCGGGTATAAGAGAATACCATGTTAGTGCTCCTTTGGTGAGTGTCTCTCCGAACTTCTTGACTAGTACTGATTCAATTTCTTGCTTAGTCAAATCGTTGCCTTTTACTCATGTAGTAAAAGCAGTTACATGATCACGTGGATCAGTTGTCCTGTCGTACTTGGGAATATCAGGCATTTTGAATTTCTTGGGAATAGGCAAGGATGCTGCATTTGGCTTCCAATGTTGTTGGGAATATCTATCAACGTCAATGCCTTTGATAACAGGTGGTACTCCAGGAATTTGCTCGATTCGGTCATTTTGTTCCTTCACCTGTTTTAGCAAGGTTAGTAATAAAGACTGTAATTCTGGATTACTAGACATACCTGGTCTTGCTTCGAGGGACTCAATTGGAGTGCCTCTACTTCATGAGTTTGCTAGTCCGGATTGTGGATTTTCCACAGTTGCGGTGTTGTTATGAGGAGGTGTAGGTGATGCAGCTGGAAGTCCCCTCATGAAAGCTTTTAAGGCTTGAGTCACATATTCACCAACCATTTGTTTTATAGGATCTTGTTCTCATATTTGTTCATTTCCATTGTGATTATTATTTGATTTGTAGATCTTTCTGGGGAATGTTCCCTTGAGCCTCGTGGGGAACCTGAGGTGATGGAACTGGAGTTCCAATCCTTTATTGATTGTTGTCGTTGGCGTTCGACATAATTTACAGAATGTTGTTTGAGAAAAAATAGAGATTATCAGTTTTCCGGTAACGGAACCAATTTTTTTAACCAAATAATTAGATTCTCTGCCAAAGCTATTTAAAGAAGAACACGGGTTTCTGATAACCAAAGAACATGCTAATAATTGTAAGTAAATTCGTAAATAGAAAGCAGAAAGATGCGTAAAAGGTAAGTATATTTCAATAGTGGTTCGAACGTGTCCTTACAAGTTATATTTTACTCCCTTTTATAGGGAATTTCTTAATATAACGTCTACTTTTTCAGTAATTGAGCATTAATGGCTAATAATGGCATTAATGTAACGTTACAATGATTAATCGTAACTGTTGCGTGAAGATTATGTAACGTTTTTGGCTCATTAATTGAAGATCCCCGAATCTACCCTTTATTCCATCTTAATTCATTCTCACCGTGTCTCTTCGCCTTTTCAATTAGGTTGAGATTCCTGCATTTGATTACCCCGTGGGCATGCTGTTCCGTTCCTCTTTATCTCGTACCTCTTCATAAATTCTCGTCCAGTTATCATGTTGTCATTGCTCCACATAGATTGCAGAGTCATCATATGTATTATACGTGTGAAGCTCATTTTCACCAATACAATGGTGTTGCTAGAACCTCTAAACCAAAGAAGATTGTGAGTGATGATTTATTGTTGCAAGATGAGGACGATCCAAGAAATGACGTGCAAGTAAATGATGAGAATGTGAATGATGAGGTGATAATAGACATTGATGATAACATGGACGAGACCCAAAATGATGTGAACCTATCTAGGGTGCATGTGATAGACATACCGGAACCGGTAGTGCCCAAAGCCAAGGCTCCCTTGCCAAGGCCTCCTCCACCATATCCTCAAAGGCTCGCAAAGCAGAACAATGAGAACCAATTCAAGAAATTCATTGATATGATGAAAAGTTTTTCCATCAATGTGCCTTTGGTTGAAGTTGTAGAACAAATGTCGGGATATGCCAAGTTCATGAAGGACTTCGTAACAAATAAGAGGTCAATGAATTGTGAGACGATAAAAATGACACATCAAGTGAGTGCCATTGTGCATCCCATGGCTCCAAATCTAGAATATCTCGGTGCATTTACAATTCCATGCACTATTGGTAGTGCCGATTTCGCCAAATCCTTGTGTGATTTGGGAGCGAGCATTAATTTGATGCCATATTATGTGTTCAAGACATTGGGGATTGGGAAACCAAGACCTACTTCCATGAGTTTGCAAATGGCAGACCGGACAATGAAGAGGTCATTGGGAATAATTGATGATGTGCTAGTTCGGGTCGACAAGTTCATTCTTCCCGTAGACTTTGTGATTCTCGACTGCGAAGTTGACTATGAGGTTCCAAACATATTGGGGAGACCTTTCATGGCAACAGGGAAGGCCTTGGTTGATGTGTAAGCTGGGGAGCTCACCTTCCGCGTGGGCGATGAAAAAGTTGTGTTCCACGTATGCAAATCAATGAGGCAGCCTAATAGCAACGAAGTGTGTTCCTTTGTGGATCTTGTGACTGAGGTGATTATTGATGACACGAGTGCTATGATTAATGTGGAAGACCCTTTGGAAGTTGTGTTGTTGAATCAAGTTGAGGATGAGAAGGAAGGCTTGGTAGAATGTGCAATTGTTTTGCAAGGAATGGGACCCTATACATATGGGCCCCGTAAACTTTCCTTGGACCTTGAGAACTGGAAGACTCCAGCAACAAAGACCTCAATCGAGGAGCCACCGACATTGGAGTTTAACCCCTTGCCTTCACACCTCAGGTATAAGTTATTAGGCCCTTGTTCCACATTACATGTTATCCTTTCTTCCTGCTTGAATAACGTGCAGGTAGATTCCACCCTTGCAGGTGCTTTAAAGGAGGAAGAAGGCAATAGGTTGGACTTTAGCTGATATTCAGTGTATAAGCCCCGCCTTTTGCATGCAAAAAGTCATATTGGATGAAGATCCCAAACCCTCTGTGGAACATCAAAGGAGGTTGAATGAGGCCATGCAAGAGGTCGTCAATAAAGAGACCATCAAGTGGCTAGATACAGGGGTTGTGTACCCCATTTCTGATAGTTCATAGACTTCGCTGGTACAATGTGTCCCAAAGAAGGGGGGAATGACTGTGATCATGAATGATAGAAATGAATTGATCCCCACAAGAACTGTCACCAGTTGGAGGGTATGCATGGATTACAGAAAGCTGAACAAAGTGACCCGAAAAGACCATTTTCCATTGCCCTTTCTTGATCAAATATCGGACAGACTTGCCAGACGTGCTTATTATTGATTTTTGGATGGGTATTCTGGATATAATCAGATTCTCATTGTACCTGAAGATCAAGAGAAAACCACTTTCACTTGTCTGTATGGCACATTTGCATTATCGCGGATGCCGTTTGGTTTGTGTAATGCACCAGCTACTTTTCAACGGTGTATGATGGTAATATTTACGGATATGGTGGAGGACTTCCTCAAGGTGTTCATGGATGATTTCAGTGTTGTGGGGAATTACTTTGAAGAATGCTTGGATAATCTTGACAAAGTGTTGGCCCGATGTGAAGAGACCAACTTAGTGCTTAATTGGGAGAAGTGCCACTTTATGGTCGAGGAGGGCATTGTCCTCGACCATAAGATCTCCAAGAACGGTATTGAAGAGGAGAAAGCAAAAATTGAAGTGATATCAAAACTCCCTCCTCCTACTTCTGTCAAGGGAGTGAGGAGATTTCTTGGTCACGCGGGGTTTTACCGAAGGTTGATCAAGGATTTATCAAAAGTGGTGAACCCCTTGTGCAAGTTGTTCGAAAAATATGCCAAGTTTGTGTTCAATGATGATTACATGAAAGCTTTTGAGCTTCTCAAGTATAGGTTGACTACCACTCCTATCATTACCGCACCCAATTGGAGCTTACCATTTGAGCTCATGTGCAATGCTAGCGATGTTGCGGTAGGAGCGATTTGGGGGCAAAGAACCAACAAGATATTTCATATGGTTTATTATGCAAGCAAAACAATGAACAACGCCCAAGTCAACTATACGATGACCGAGAAAGAGTTATTAGCCATTATCTTCGCCATGGAAAAGTTTTGGTCGTACATCATGGGTACCAAAGTGATTGTGCACACCAATCACGCGGAACTTCGTTACTTGATGACCAAAAAGGACTCTAAGTCTAGGTTGATGAGATGGGTTCTTCTTCTACAAGAGTTTGACCTTGAAATTATAGACCGAAAAGGGAGTGAGAATCAAGTGGCGGACCACTTGTCCCGCTTGGAAGAGGAGGGGAAGCCCCATGATGGCCTCGATATTAATGATTCATTTTCGGATGAACAACACCTCTCCGTATCTTTGAATAGGATGCCTTGGTTTTCCGATGTGGTGTACTTTCTTGTGATCGGCATTGTCCCGAGTGAGCTCTCTTCTAACCAAAGGAAGAAGCTCAAACGGGACTGCTTGGATTGTTATTGGACGGGCCATATCTTTTCAAGATTTGCAATGATGGAGTTATCCGGAGACGTGTTCCGGAAGAAGAGCAATTGAGTATCCTTGAAGCTTGTCATTCCTCGCCCTATGGTGGTCATCATGGCGGGGAGAGAACTGCTACAAAGGTCCTAAGTTGTGGATTCTATTGTCCTACCTTGTACAAAGACGCTAGCGAGCTTGTTAGGCGTTGTGATGAGTGCCAAAGATCCGGCAAAATTTCCAAGAAGAATGAAATGCCCCTCACCACCATTCTTGAGATTGATATTTTCGATGTGTGGGGAATCGATTTTATGGCGCTATTTGTGAGTTCATGTGGAAACACTTATATTCTGGTTGTTGTTGATTATGTTTCCAAATGGGTTGAAGTTGTGGCTTTTCCCAACAATGAGGCACGAAGTGTAGTGGATTTCTTGAAGAAAAATATCTTCACAAGGTTCGGCACCCCAAGAGCTATCATTAGTGATGGGGGTTCTCATTTTTGCAACAAAGCCTTTGACACTTTACTTTCCAAGTATGATGTCAATCATAAGGTGTCAACTCCCTGTCACCCCCAGGCAAGTGGAAAAGTTGAGGTTTCCAACAGGGAAATTGATCATGCTCAACTATGTCTTGTAGAAGACTAAACGGGCGTTGCAAATATAATCCTGGGG